>VOQJ01048093.1:57269-67391 GCA_015052665.1 Apistogramma diplotaenia | reverse complement strand
TGTGTGTGTGTGTGTGAATATGGCTTTAAGTGAAAAGAGCTTTGAATGGTGGGTCAGACTAGAAGAGAGCTGCATGAATGTCACTCTGCTTACCAAAATGATGGGATCTTATGTGAAGCCTGCAAACATAAGCAGCATCGTCAGCTGCTAGAATTAATGTGCGTGGGCCGAGCAGGTTTTGGACACACCATTTCTCCTTCCTGTCTCGCTGTGTGACAAAGATGCTCATGATCTTCAAACCCCCTTCAACAAAGCTCTGTTCTCTTGAGGCCTGATCCCTCCTAACCCTCGGTCTCTCTCTCGCTCTTGTTCCCCCCCCCTAAGCTCCCTCTCCCACATACGTCTTTTCCTCGCTGTATCTCCATCTTTTGCCGTCTTTTTTTCCTCTGTTGCTCTCATGTTTTGCCCTCCCCTCAATCTTTGTTCCAGGGATCAAACAAGTATCTATCTGGTCCATGCCCCGTCACCTGGGAGAACACACACAGTACCTCTCTCTCACACTCTCTCTCTCACACACACACACACACACATTACTCCTGGCCATTTTCCTCCGGTTTGTAGTCATCTTAATGTTTCTGATTGGGGTTTTAGGGTAGGACTCACCTATTACTTTGGATCAAAGAAGAGAAGGAAAGAGAGAGAAAAAGACCAAAGACACAAAGAGCAAAGAGGAACATGGTTGAACAGGACAGATTAAAACAGAAAAGACTTTCTTTGAATTGAACTAAAATGACCATGATAAAGATCAGAGCCAACCCGAAGTGAAAAAAAACTCAAGCAAATGTTAAAACCCAAGTGGCTTTCGCCTTAAGATGCAGCTCTTCTAAAAAAAACACCAAAACCTTTCAGATCATTTTAAAGAAAAGGAACATCAGTACAAAACAAAGTCAATACATTTTTTTCATGAGCAAGGTAAAGTGTGTGCCTTGTAGCTTTACTGTCACCAGGGTTCTTCTCAAATGTAATGCAAATCTTAGTAGTGTTTCAAGAATATTTGCAAAGGACAGAATGGCACAAATGTTTTAGTTGGGTGACATTGTAGAAGAAGTAGGTGCAACTAAAAGGATGGTAGTAAAGGGACAAAACCAAACTGAACATATTCATTCAGAAATCTGTTGGAAACAAAGACTTTCACATATGAACCAGTGTTGTGTCTACACATAACAGACAACTTAGCAAAAAACTAATTTTAAATGGTACCTTTAGGTGCTGTCACAAGCACCCTGTTACAAAAACATACAATTTGTTCACGTTCCTTTAGTTGATTATCTGAAAAATTTTAACATAGTTTAACATAAAATAGTATTATTGCACCAATAAGATGATTTCCAAAGCGCTGTTAGCCCAAAATTGAGAATATCTCAGTATGGTGTGCAGTATGTCCTTAAAAAATGTGGGAAATCTGGACGGCCTGAAAAACTACAGCAGATGAACAGTATATGAAAGTTATGTCCTTAAGAAATAGGGGGAAAAAATCCATCAAAGACCTGACACAAGACTTGAAAGATGCATCTGACCCTTCAGTTGATTCATCTACTGTTCACTGAAGCCTCATCAGAAATGGTCTCAGAGGAAGCGTGGCTGTCAAGAAGCTGTTTGTAAGGCAGGGAAACGGAGAGAAAAGGCTATGCTGAATTACACCAGAACTGGACTCAAAATCAGTGGCAACAGGTCTGATGGAATGATGAAAAATTTTGTTCAAATTACCATCCATATGTAAAAAGGAGCTCAGGAGAGAGGTACAACAGCGAATATCTACAGCCTTCTGTAAAACACGGTGGAGGCGCTCTCATAGTTTAGGCTACATTTCTCCCAGAGAAGAAACTGATAGAATTGTGAATGCAGCAAAGTACCATGAGATTTTGATCCACCATGATTCACCATCTGGAACATGTCTGACTGGGATCACTGAAAAATGAAGCCACGGCCAAATAGACTGCCAATGCAGTAGAGCCATACATTGAAATCTTTACAGAGAACAGAACAAAAGGCTGCCAACATCCAAAGAAGAGCTTTGAATGTTCTTTAAGAAGCCCGGAGAACTGTTCCTGAACACTATTTAAAGGAATTACAAGAAAGCTGCCTCAGAGAGTTCAGGCTGTGTTGAAGAATAGAGGTGGTCACAGCAAATATTGATTTTCTAGCTCGTTACAGCTGTATAAACTCTGTTTATTTTTGTTTTGGGCCTTATTTAACGTGTTTATGTGGTTGCCAGTTCTTATCAAAATACAAAGAAATCAGGGTGGCTCAAGACTTTTGCACGGTAATGTTTTGGGGGGAACTGTACGTTTCCATTGCACATTTTTTCAGCCAAGTGCAATTAACTTTATTTGTTTTGGTACAATTTGCTAGAATTGTAGTTGACGTGTTTTTTGCACAAAATGAAGCAAACCGAATCAACAGCAATCTTATTTCCTTGAGCTTCTCTGTATTTATCTGTCTGTCTTGTAAAATGAGAGTGAACATAAGCCAGTGAAATAAATAGCTCTCTAAAAATGTGGATATTTGTTAGTGACAGGTCAAATTAGCAGACATTTTTTTAGATTTTGCAGACTACATTTACCATAACACGACTGAATGTAATCCAAAGCATAACAACCACAGAAGGTAAATTAAATCAATCTTTGGGGTGTGTGCATGTGTGAATTTATAGCAGAATCAGTTCTCCTGCATACACGAGTTCACAGATTTCAAGGTACTTGTAGAACTTGCCACGGCCCTTTTTGAGATTCAGTGTGTCTCATTTTCCTCTGTCTCTTCGAGTTATCCCAGAGTGAGTCTGTGATATTGATATCAGGACTCTGTGGGGGTCAGACCATTTTTTTCTAGTACTCTTCTTTCTTCTGGTCATTGAAGATGGTTCTCTGTGATACTGACTGTACTGTATGTATGGGGGTGTCATGTTGGTGAATGAATTTGGATACATGGATTACAACTTTCTGTAAAAAAAAAACAACAAAAAAAAAAAACCCTCTTTACTTTTGTTTCGAATTCAACATTGGTCACTAAAGTTGAAACAGCATCTGGCTGTGTGCTATTCCAGGTTCCCTATTGTTAAATTGTCTTTATCTGCCCAGTCTCTTTCACACTGGCCCAGTCCTGTCCAGTCCGGCTGAGAACTGAACAGGTGGTATGTGACAGCAGGTATGAGCTGACATCAAAGGATCCAAGGAGAGAAAGCACAAGAGAGGGAAGGAGAGAAAAGCGAGAAAGGCAGATCTGTAGACAAAAAGAAGGATAAAGGGAAGAAAGAAAAGTAAAGTATCATACATGAAATGGGTGGGATGTGTCCTATGTGTCAATCATAGAAGAGAAACAGAAAGAAAGAGGTGGAAAATGATGAGAAATATGCGGCCGTGGATAAGTTTGGTGGTGTTAGGCAGGTGGGGATAACATAGGGCTGAATGTTTGTCTCTAGACCAACAGATTGTGTGCTCAACTGTTGTGAATACCAATTGTTCTGCAGCCATAAAACCCGACTGCAAAATACTAAAAACTAAAAAAGAAAGTCTCGCTATCTTTCCCTCCTTCTTCATCTCTCTTACTTTGGGAAGCTTTGCTTGGAATCACCAACTTTTTATGTATGTGTTAAAACAAACTTTGCCCATTCTTTTCTTGGACCTCTGCATATACTTTCTTTTTTTGAACTCTTGTTTTTTCTTGCAAGCAACGAATGCACACTCGTTTTTGTTTTTTTTTTAAATTTGGAGCATACATATTTTCTCTTTCACATACACACTGTCGCCCATATAGGAGGCACTCTGCGGTTGATGTCAGGTGAATGTGGACATTGTTTAACGAGCCCTGGGACGTGGAGAGATCCAGCCAAGGGAGGGGACAATAGAGAAGGAGGATGGAGGACAGCAGCAGCAGGGAAAAGAGGAGGAGGAAGGGAGAGGAAGAGAGCAGGGGTGGGGGCTTTAGAGAGGACATGATGAAGGGAGAAAGGCAGAAAACCAGAGGCAGGATGAGGAGAAAGGAAAGTGATGCAGGATGGAAATATGTCACAGGGAACAGTAGCAAGAAGAAGATAATGAAAAGATGAAAAGTGGAGGGAAAAGTGGAGGACGCCCGGTCACGGGAGGGAGGTGGAAGAGGGGGAGAAAGTCACAAGGGAAAGTAAAGGAAGAGTATGTAGAGGAGAAACATAGGGGGAATGTATGTGATACATAGCCTGAGGATGAGAGTAAGGGATGAAAAAGGAGGAGAGGAAGTACAGTATGAGTGAGTGAAGGAGACAAAGAGGGGAAAGAGAGTAGAAAAGACTAAATAGAGTACATAAAAACCTTCAAACAAGGTGAGAAAGAGGTGAAGGGTGGAGGATGTGATCCCTCCTTTCTCTGACCTCTTCTCCTCTCTGGTCCTCTGCTTTTCTCTTGTACAGCCTCTCTCCCTCCTCTCCCTTCGCTGTGTAACGTTAGACTACTGGATGGGAAAAACACCAAAGTCAGCTCTTCTTGTGGCTTTTGCTGTTCTTTCTCTTTTTGCATTATGTCACGTTACTCATTCTCCCAAAATGGAGAGAGTTGCAAGTCTTATTCATTCTAATTAAACATACACTTAGGTTCCATAGGTTTTTAGACAAAGATTATATTCTTGTGGTTTTGTCTCTGTGCACCACCACAGCGATCAAACAATCAAGATGTGGCTGCAGTGCGGGCTTTAATTCAGGGGTTTTAACAAACATTTTTGCATAAACTGTTTAGGAATCACAGCCATGTTTATAGATCAAAAGCAATTGGACATAAATTTGAAGTATTATTTTTAATGCTTGGATGAAAATTCTTTGGAGCCAATGTGCGCCTGAAGTCTAGAAGCCATGGACATCACAAAATGCTGTATTTCCTCCCTTGAGATGCTCTGTCAGCCCTTCAGTTGGGGCTTGTTTGTCGGTCTCGCTGCCTTCAGTTTTGTCTTCAGTAACTGGAGAGCGGGCTCTGCTGGGTTTAGATAAGGTGACTGATTTGGTCATTGAAGGATATCCTATTTCTTTGCCTTGAGAAACTCTTTGCTTTTGCAGAATGCATTGGCTTATTATCCATTTACAATGTGAAGTGTGTCCAATCTGTTTTGCTGCATTTGGCTGAATCTGAGCAGAGATGATAGCCCTGTGCACTTCACAATTCATCCTGCTACTTCTATCAGCAGTCACATCATCAATAAACACTAGTAAGCCATACATGCCTGTGCCACCGTGTTTGACTGATGGTGCGGTGAGCTTCACATCATGAGCTCCTTCTCTTTTTCTCCATACTTTTCTCTTCTCATCATTCCGGTTACTCTTGGTTTCATCTGTCCAAGGAAGTTCTTCCAGAATGTTCAAGGCTCTTTTAGATGTTTTCTTTTTCTCGGTTGTAAGCTGTGGTTTGGACCTTAATCTAAATGTATTTACATTCATTAAAGCATCTCTTCATTGTAGACCTTGGTAATGATCATAATAAGTGAGGAGTGTTTCCTTGAGAGTGTTGCCCTTGACTACCAGTCGTTTTGATCATCTATTTTAATTATCTTCTGTGGTTTCAGGACTTTTGGTGTTGCAGAGCTGGTCAGCACATTCTTTCTTTTTAAGATTTGGTTGATTTGAGTTCTCTCAGATTTTTTAGCTATCTCTGTGATAGGTTTACTTTGTTTGTTAATGAAAGTTCAAGATTAGGAATCTTTTATCTGCTATATTTACCGCGGAGTAACGGGGGAACCTCACCTGGCCAGAGAAAGTGCTCTTTAGCCAGTTGCTTGTTTTGGAGAACTGCGTCTAAAAATGTCTGTAATTAATGCTACACGTTCGTTAACACTCCTTGAAATAAAGCTGAAGGTCTGCAGTCTGTAGTGATATAGATGCAAAATTACAAATATTGTGTCAAATACTTATAGACATGACTTTTTCTGCCTGAGTAGATGCCTGTTGTATTCAAACTGCCTAAAACCAGCGTCATAATCACAGTCACCCTTTTTTTTCTCCTGCCTTGTTGATCCACACTCAATGGTGATTTCTGAAACATTTGCTTTCTTTTTCCCTTTCACATTTCAATTCAAAAAGAGTCTGACATCCAGTTCTGTCAGAGAAAGGTCTTTTTAATACAATAGATCCAATTATCTACTGTTACAGTGTGGCTTTCAAGATGAATCCTCTGCAAAAGCTGTAGCAAATCTGCTGCAGCAGTGAAGTCAAAGAGATGTGTGGGATGACTACTGTATCTACAGTATGTATCTATATCCTCTCTTTGTTCTGTTGCTCTGCTGCATGGCTCTCTCAGCAACTCTGTCAGAAATGGTCTCTGAGTCCAGTTACATGGCAGGGACAAAGGCCTGTGTGTGTGTTGTTGTTGTAGTAGTAGTAGTAGTAGTAGTAGTAGTAGTCTAATTTGGAAATCTGACCAGCTTCAGGCAGTAAAACTGGCTCATATTCTCCTGCTTACACTTCTGTCCTTTGCCTTAGAGCCTGTTCATTTACGTCCTGAAAATAAACTGTCAGTCAGTTCATCAGCCAGTATATGGCAGTCTTTGTTTCTGTATGTGTCTATATATTTATATATATTTATATATTTATATATGTGTGTGTGTGTGTGTGTGTGTGTGTGTGTGTGTGTGTGTGTGTGTGTGTGTGTGTGTGTGTGTGTGTGTGTGTGTGTGTATGCATGTATGTGTGACTGGCATTCTCTGAGATAGGATTCGCTCGCTGTGACAGTTTTCCAAATTATTCCACAACACTGTGCAGTTTCTTTTTAAAGATAAGTTTCTCTGCCATCTCTGCTTTGTTCCACTGCACACAGCGGAAAGGAGAAGGCAGAGACGGAGTAGACAGAGGGGCTGACATGTGACATCACTAACCAAATGAAGGCAGTGAGGTAAAAAAAAAAAAGCAGAGGCCACTGCTTTTAACTCGATTCATGAAAATCTCTTTTATTGATTTTGTGATGGCTTCAGTGCAGGCAGCACTTTGTTTTGACTAATGCCAAACAAGAGGACTTCATTATTTCTACTGTTTTATTGGAAATATAATTATTGAGTCTTCAGCAGTTTCCTTGTTTTGTTTTTTTTGGTTTAATATTGCACACTAAATGTGTTTGTGTGTCTATTTGTATGTGTGTGTGTGTGTGCACAGTTAAGAAAATGTCGCTGACAATTACTGCTAAAGTTAACAAACTCTTAGTTAAAGCGCGGCGTATCTTTTGTAGAGTTTTCATTTCAGGGCTGTCAACGAATACTCTGCATGAGATAATAGATTCTGATATTCGACTGTGAATATTACTATTCAGTTGTGGAAAAAAAGTTGCACCGTCTGTCTCGCGATCTGACAGAATGCAAAGCTGGGTTTCCACCAGAACAGCAGCTGGATAAAGACACAGTTAGCGTGGGTTCATCCACCATCCATACTGTGTGGTAAAGTCAAACACGTGCATGCGTAGCTCTTGGTGCTTCAAACATGAGGCACAGATTCTGGTGAGCAGAGCGATTTACCTTCCTGTCACCACAGAAGGACACCAACTGTATGCAAATTACGTTAACCCTCTAAGGACCATGGTGATATGCTAAAGTCTTGAGCCATGTAATTTTTTTAAAGCAGTCTTCTGCAGTAGTTCTTCAGGTTTTCAAGTTTTTCTTTGGACACTGGCTGCTTTTCAGTTATTCAAGCATACAAAGGCACCTAATTCAAATACTAACCAGTGTCACAACCACACATAACAGACAGTTTAGCAAAGAACAATTTTAAATTGTCACTTTGTTAATAGCAGCCTGTCACAAAATCATCTAGTTTGTTCTCGTTTCTTTAGCTGAATGTATTAAACTGCCAAAGATAATACAGCTTGACAGGCATAAAATAGTATTTTTTGCACCAGCAAGGTGATTCCCAAATGAAAACTTGGCGTATCTCGGCATGGTGTGCAGTGTGCCCTTAAAAAAATTTGAGGAAACGGGACGAGTGGAGGACACAAGAAGAAGTGGCACAGCACATAAACCGTATCTCAGAGTCATGTCCTGAAGAAATAGGAAACAATCCAGCAAAGATCTGAGTGATGCCTCTGGCACTTCAGCTGATCCATCTACTGTTCACTGAAGCCTCATCAGAAATGGTCTCAGTGGAAGGGTGGCTGTCAAGAAACTATTTTAAGGAGGGGAAACAGGGAGAACAGGCTCAGCGATGCCAAATTACACAAGAACTGGACTTAAAATCAGTGGTAACAGGGCTGATGGAGTGATGACTCCAAATTTGACATTTCTGGTTAAAATTGTTGTCAATATGGAGGAGGTCAGGAGAGGTACAACAGAGAGTGTCTGCAACCATGCGTGAAACATCCCAGAGGCTCTGTCATGGTTTAGGGCTGTTTTTCAGCCAGTGGTGTTGGTGATCTTGTCAAAATTGATGGAATTATGAATGCACGAAATTACAGTGAGATTTTGATCCACCATACAATACCGTCTGGAAGGCGTCTGATTGGCAGCAGCTTCATTTTTCAGCATGACAACCATCCCAACCACCCTGCCAGTGCAGTAAAAGCATACCTGGATAGAAAAACACCATTAGTCATATAAATTGGCCTCCCCAGAGCTCACAAAACCAAAGCACAAATATATAGATGGACACACACCAAGCCATATTACTTTCCAGATAATTCCAATAAAAAATGCTCCAAAAGTCTGATTCACTGACTACAGCTGGCAGTCAGGCCTTGCGGACACTAATCAGCTACCTGTGTTGGCACACCTGTCAATCAAGATACCCAATTGGTTGAATTGTGAGGGGGGAAAAATGTACCAGGCTTTAAACCCAAGCTTATGGGAAATTAATTGGTTTTGGAACCAGCCTCTGGTCGTTCCTAAACTTCAGTTTTTGGCTCTTCTGCATTGGCTGCGTTTTTCAGTCAGGGATGTAATGTGCTTAACACAACAGCAGATTCTTAAAGCTGCAGTGGCTTACTGATAGCAGCAAAACTCCGCTTAAAGGGGTACACAGCAGGGTTAGGTGACATTACCTTTAACATTTAAAGAAAGTTACTTTGCAGTGTATGCAGTGCAGAAAAGTAACTGAGAATTTTGCAGTTAACTAACACGTGTTCAGTCTACTGTATATTAGCTTACAGGTGTCACTGCTCAAATCTGAAAGCAGAAGTCACATCATGGTAACTTCTAGCATTAAATATTGGTCAAGATCCAGAAACAGTAGATTTACACTCCCATAATGCAGCAGGGGTGCTCTCAACCCTCAGCTTGCATTGGTGACATTTTTGTTTAAAAAAAAAACACTTCTTGTGAAACATACAGCAAGACAATCGTGATGACATCGTTAGTGGTAATTTTTTTCACAGCTGATATTCTAAATCTGCTGCATGAGCACACCGTGTTTGCTAGCTGCTACTCTGGGGCAGCTTGTGATTGAAGTTTCGTTGAACTACTCTGTTGAATTTACTATTTAGGTGTATTCCCAGCTAAAATTCAGCCCACTGCAGAAGCCCAGGCTTCTAATCCAGCTCACTGTTTCTGTTTTGAAGAATCACAGTGCACAAAGAAAATGAGGCAGAGAGGACCGGAGCCTTGCTCCTGTGATAACCTATAAAGAATTCAGCACACAGATGGGCTGAGCTACCTGCAGTCCTGATGAAACACACTTTTTAAAGTTGCAGTCAAAGTCACTTTCCTCTCGCTGTACTCGTGTTAGTGTTTGGTAACTGCTTGCAGGGGATGGCTGCACGGAAAGCCTCAAGGGATGGAAACAAGGGGAATCATAACTTAATGCTCATTTTCATAAAAAGTGACAGGAGGGGGTCATTTGAACTAGAAGAGCAACAGCAAGCAAACGGTTAAAAGCCCTGATGTTTGTGTTCCTCTTCTACCCAAACAGTAGCTACAAACCTAACAAGCTGGTATTCTGCTAACTTTACACTTTGGTTTCGCCGTGATAGTGCTTACAATGGTGCAAAGATTTATTATGGTCTGTTGTGAGACACCAGCACATTCAACGCATTTCTTCTCCAACGCTGAGAGAGGGAGCCAGGTGCAAAACAATCATCATCTGTCATCGTATTCATTATAACCACATTCAGATGTGGTCGGGGGGGTTGGGGGGGGGGGCATCGCATTGGAAATTATATATGTGGGGAGTTTGTTGCTAGGCGCCTTTGTCCA
>VOQJ01048093.1:46834-57249 GCA_015052665.1 Apistogramma diplotaenia | reverse complement strand
CATGGGCGGGGGGGGGGGGGTTGGGGGGGGGGCATCGCATTGGAAATTATATATGCTGTGAGTTTGTTGCTAGGCGACTTTGTCACAATACCCCTGTGACCTTCCGACCCTGCCAAGCCCGGTGTTACTGTCCCCGTCTCGCACTTGTGTGTGTGCGTATGTGTGTGTTATCCGAGACGATGGTGAGACTGCCGCATAGCAACTGAGAACAGCTGTGATTTCACTGTGGTTCAGAAGCTGTGGTGTGTGTGTGTGTGTGCGTGCGTGCAGAATTTTTTTGTGCGTTCGCAAGAAGCTGCCGTCACTGTTCATCTATGCACACACCCACAACAGCATAATATGGCACGCTGTCACTTCCACAGCGTGATAACGGCAGAGACTCAATCAGCCAAAATGCCCCCAACACACACATGCAGAGACACACACGCACGCACACACACACACACACTCAACCCTGTTGTCAAATTGTAGCCGAAAATAGAGAGCGGAGGGAGCGATGGAGCAGTCATTTCCCTGAAGATCCATTCATGTAAAATACTGTTATTCAAACCTCCCTCCCCCTGATTCAATAGTCTTATTCATCTCTCTCCTGACTGTAACACCGAACAGGCCTTGTCTTCTGCTTCCCAGCATCAGCCTTTGCGCCTGTGCACACACGAGCGTGCGCCTGTGTGTCGTTCTCAGCTCTTCTCCATAAGAGGAATGTCCTTGGCCTGTCCGACCTGCATTGCTCCCACTGAGCCCTCCGTCAAACACCTAAGGCGGGCTCTCCCGTGCCGCTTGAGCCAATCAGGTACCCTGGCGGTTAATGACATCAGTTTAGCGGAGGATCTTTAGGACTGGCCCCTCGAGGTGATTCGTCGGGGAGCGAGTGCTCTTATTGTTATGATGATTAAGTGTTATATGAAGGGCTATCAGAGGAGAGCCCCTTAATGAAAGTGGAGCGCAGAGAGCAGAGGCAGCGGCGGCGGCAGGATTGGTAGCGCTGTAGAGAGAGAGAGCCAGAATAAGAAAGAATTGAGCTAGAAATAGAGTGTCATTGGAGGGAGAGAGGTGGGCACAAAAAGGAGAGTTTTAAGGCAGATGAAGAAGAAGAAGAAGAAGAAGAGATAATATGAGAGAAAGCAAGAGAGCGAGAGGGAAGGTTGGGCTGAATATTTAACAGCTGTGTCCAGACTTGCTGACTCCGGGTGTTCATGCTCTGAATGTACCATGAGAGGTAGACAGTGTGCGAAGGAAACCGCTGGAAAACAGCGGGCGGGGGTGGAGGGGGATCAAGTGCATGTATGTGTAAATGCATCCACACATGCATGGTTTTGGCTTCTTGTAATTTGTATTCTCGTGTGGATCCTTTGCAGGCACGCGTGTGTGCGAGTGTGAACACTGGAGATTCCCTCGCTGTTTGGTGAACGAGTGGAACGCCCTGCCTCAGAGGAAAATTCCATCCCACACGCTTGTAAATCATCAGGCTGGGATGTCCAACGTATTCTGTCATTTTCTAAATATGCACTTGTCATTCGCCTTTTTTGTTTTTTATAATAATTTCCTTTCGGCCTCTCTCGCCACTTTCACTCAGCGTTTTACTACATCTCCCAGAATGCCTCTTGACTCTCCCAGCTCCTCGCTCTTTCCGCCACGCAAGAATGTGCCTGAAACTTGTTGATTTTTATCTGCTGGAGTCAGATGTCTGTATAGAGTTATAGCAGGGTTTAGTGCGTATAGTTGCCTCCTGTGGCTGCTGTCCTGGTTAAAGGAAAATCCAGAGTACAGAAGTACCAACACCCTATATCTTGTCACCTTGGTATTTTTCTCTGTCTTTGTAGCCTCAGTAGAGTCTTGCACTGAATTATGATTCAGAGCAATTCTTTTTTATCTCATAATATTGGTCACTTTTGATCCATCACATGGACCCAAGAGTGAGAAACAGCTGCCTAAAGCAGAGCAGTCTGAAGCCTGTTTAACACACAGTTTACTTGTATACACTTTATTTGATATACAGACTCATTACTTGACAGAAAATAAAGGAAAGCATAATAGACTGATTTTTACATTTTGCTAGACTGAGTTTCCTGCATGTTTATATGTGCATTTGTTAGTTCGCAGCACTGCAGAGCTGTAGTGTCACACACTTGTCAGGAGCACTGATTTAAGTTTTGACTCACCTCTTGGCCAACATGTTAAACTCAAAAATGAACCTCATCACTGCTGCTATTACATAAGTAATATACTTTGGCATTTGCGTACAGAATGAAGTAACTTTCCCACACTTTTCAACTTTGAAGTGATGCTGAAACTGAGTATTTATGAATGGATTTCGGGCAGTGATCCATAATGAATACATTTACTTCTTGTAGAGCGTAGACACGAGACCTGCGGTTAACACAAGGTCGTCGGCACGTTGTCAGAGGTCCGAGCTGCATTTGTCACACTTAATGTTAAGCCCATCCTGTCAATCAGGTGCAAGCAGTCTGCAGCATGCAAACAGAGACGTTAAAGCATCGGTTCATGCAGGCCACAAAGTCAGGCTCATCCGCAATCCAGGAAGATCAGCTGATGTCACTGCCAGTCCACATCACTTCATGGCTCACCTTATAGCCCTCTACATACCCAGTTGTCAAATCTCATATAAGGTGTACTATTCAAGCTGCTTTAGCCTGAGCACAGTTGCAACTTGCTTTGCAACCTCCTTTAATGCCTTTTCTGAGGTATTCAGTATCACACAGTATTTGTTGTCATAGATGCGCCGGTCTGTGCTGAGCCTTTGGTGCTTCTCTCCCCTCTTCCAGCTCTCCATGTTTGCACTTGGAAAACCGGGGAGGGACAGAGACATGCAGCCAAATATATATGACTGCAGATGGAAGTAATCTTCTTTTGACTCGAGTGAATGTTAAATTGCAGCACGAGTTGCTATTTTTATGGTGAGGGATAAAATCATGCAAGATTCTGTAAAATCCTCTCATATAGTGCAAACGTATGTAAAGGTTTTAGATTCGATGAGCCATCAGAGTCACGGAAATACTCCTCCTGGATCGTGTTTCCACATCTCTGCAGTTCCTGTGCAGAACCGCGCCGTCCCTGGAGCCTGTTTGAGTGTTATCCGGCCTCTGAGTGGGTACCGGAGTTGTCTTTAGGGTTAATGTTCGGGTGTGACTTAAACCGAGTCTGCAGACAGCAGATGGACCCTTCCCAGTTTATTCAACAAGCTCTGCTGTCACTGGCATTCATTTGGCACCGGACAGATGGAAAGTTCCGACTTGGGTTGATGAACTGAAAGTTTTAAAAGAGAAGGCTTGAAATTCCTCCTGAAGGGATACAGAGAAAGTAAGGACTCACAGTTGTTGCACTTGTGTGACGCCAAATCAGCTGAGGAGGAAGAGGGCAGGTAAGGCGTACAGTTTCGCTTACTTTCCCCTAGAAATCTCTGACCAGCATTGAGGTTTCATCGCATATTTTGCACTGGCAGAGAGAATGCCAGCACCCCCCCCCCTTCCCCTCCCTTCTTCTCCCACACATCACCCCTGGCTAAAGGAATGTAGCGGAAAACGAGGGACTCGAGATAGAAGATCAGAGGCCCTAATATGAACCACATTGTGTGTTGTTCTCCTATTTCCCATCTCCTGTGTTCTCCGCATCAGGAGTGAAACAGCCTTTGATGAATATCTACAAAGAGATTTGAGACTTATAAAGAGCGGCAATTTAGCCAGGTATGTTATCTTAAGCCTGGTAATTTGGGAATTCAATTCACTCATCGGGGGAGCCCGCGGTGTTTATCGGGCTGACTCGCATCAGCTCTGTACATTGAAATGGAGGATCTGGGGGCTATCCAGTCAATAACTGACCACATCTTAAAACTGAGGTTATCGCATCTCTTATCCCGCTCCGTTCTCTCCACAATCCCTCGCTCCATCTGCAGGTTTGCTTGTATGTGAGAGTGGGAGCGTACTGTAACCATGGATCAGGACCTGCCTTTCCCCTGAGTTACACATCTAATCACGGCAGCATCATCCCTCATCCCTAATTCTGTTGGCAGGGCCTGTCAAACAGCATACGCTGAAAGACGAGGTGACTTTGAGATGCTGCTAATGACCCCAGGATATAACTCCCCTCTCTCTTTTACTCCCACTCTCTCTTTCTTTCTTGTCCACTCCTGTCATTATTACTTGCGGTCATGCTCATTCTTTTTCACCGCCTTCCTCTGGATCTGCAGATTAGAAAATACAACCTAGAGCGGGCTGAGTAGAAACAGAGAGTCATACTTTTTTAAAATGATTATTATTATTTTGTAAGTGGAAACACTGCAGAGCAATGTCTTTAAGGGTCAACGCAAAGATGAACTTCTGCTCAAATGTTATTCCACCTTTGTTTAAAGCGGGTAGAGCTGCAGATTAAAAGCATCCTCCATTGCAAGAGGCCAAGCAAGACTCGGCGTTTGCACAAACATTAAAGCCTCAGACAGAAAAACACACAGCAGCAAGAAAAACCCCCAAAACAATCATAGCTGAGCACTGACTACTTTATAAGCACTCCAGTAGACAACACTTCATCGTCAAACCAGCGGGCTCATTGCCAAATCTATTTAAATCTTGACTGAATAAAGCAAAGGCAACTCCTTATTGTGTCTGCTGCAAGAACCTTCATTAACCGCGTAAACTCAGCAAGTGAGCATTGGATAATTTTGCAGCCTGTTCCTTGAAGAGGGAGATGAGTACATACAGGCACTCGTGCCTAATTTGGTTTTGACCGCAGAGACGGGAAACAAAAACAAACCATGGGACTTTTTTTTAACGACTTTTTGTTTTAGAGATGTAGCTGATGCGTCCACAGGATTCCCATATATTTCCTAAAACAAAAAGAAAATGTAGGTGGATCGGGTGAAGCAGGGATGGTGACACTGATGAGCAGCAGAGAGCAGTCAGGAATGTGGCTACATTAGCACAGTGGAACATCTATGTGGATATTAAACGGTGCAAACTAGCGTTTGCACTAAAAGGAAAAACATTTCTCTGTCAGCAAAAAGAAAGAAACAAAACACATGACCCAAATTCAGCTTTTATCCTTTCAAACCACTCACTCCATTGCACAAGTTTTTCCTACTTCCCAAAATAGCTTTTTTTTCCCCTTTCCATTAAGTGACTGCAAAAATCATGCTGCAAAAATCATGCTGCAAAGGCTGCGACTTTGCTAAGATAGGCAAACCAGTACATTAACCATCTTGCTGAGGTGAAAGCTTGAGATGTTTCACACATGCACTGCAGCCCTGAACACACAACACAACGCAACATTAGATGTTCTTTAACCTGCCCCACTAGCACCCTCTCCAAAACCAAACAAAGCACAGCTCAATGGGACTCCCGGGTCTCCTGTCGTGTGCTACTTGTAAACGGGTGACTTTTGGAAACGTTCCCATCTGATTCTCCCAGCATTCCCTCGTGTTTGTGTTAAAATAGCTGGGTTTTATTCGTAATTATGTGAATTCCACCAGGTTCACACATCACCCCCAAACAGACCTTTGGAGGAATCCATTGCCTCTAGATCATTAGAAACCTTAATGTGCTTTTTCTGTACCTCACTTTGGCAAATATCAGCTCACATTTAAAAAGAGAAGTTAAAGTTCAGTAAAAAAAGCTACTGTTACTTCATCGTACCTCGATTTTAGTGGCCCTATAAGTTTGGAGCCATAAAAAGCGTTAATGTTTTGATACCTGATAGGACAAAAATGCAGATGTGGAAAAGATTTGACATTGTCCTTCACTGTCATATTAAACCTTAGGAATATCCACTCTGTAGAAATATTTGAACAACCAAGATTAATATCCTTTGAAAATTGTCGGCGAATAAATGTATCTACTGGATAAATCAGTCCTCTGAGTGCCGGAGGATGCCCTATGAAGAGAAAAAGCTTTTTACGAGTCCCATAAAAGCGATAGCTCATATCACTTTTTCTTTTTTGGCCTGTTTGTGAGTTTGTAAACAGCCTGAATTTTGTTTTGTCAGCATTCAGAACACGTTTCCGTTGACATAAGGTATCTTGTGCAGTGTTAAAAACAGCTTGTAGGAGTGGGAGGGAGGAGTGAAGGATGTAAGCAGAGTTGTATCATCAGCAGAAGCCGTGTAAGTATCGTCAGCAAAGGCAGGCCAGAGAGGACTGTATAGGTTACTGACAAACTGCTGCCTCATTCCCTCGTCCTCTTTCTGGTATGTTTCAAATTCCACTTTCTTCTCTTAACACAATTTTTGCACCTCTGAGCCAAAAGGTGATCTAATAAACTCTTCAGTCCTGATCTGCTTTCTTATCTAAAAGACAAGGCAAGCGTGGTTTCCTGATCGCAAACGCCCGTCGCCCGCTTTGAGCCATTTTGGTTATTGATTCCGATCTGGCGTTTTGGCCAAAGCTGCAGCGCTGCTGGGGAAGCCAAAGAGGGCAAACCTTTGGAACTGGACCGGCTCTTCCTGTGCTTGTTGCCATGGTTTTTTGTTGTCGGGACAAACTGTCGGCCAGTGGCTGAGCGCCTGAGCTGCTGTTTGTTAAAGATAAGTGGAAAAGCCAGAGGGGAGAGACAGACAGACACGGAGAGGGAGCCCTGCTTCTTCTTCTTTCTTTTTTTTCCCGTTTTGACTGCAGGACACCCAACTGAAAAACACTCAGTACCTCAAAGCTTCATCCACCCTACTCTCCCCTGAATGTGGGGATCCCGATAGATCACGCTCCCCTCTTTAAACCGTTTACTGAGCCTTTCTCCTTGCGCTTTTGTGACCCACACTCCTCTCTGCCCACTATCAAAGCTGTGTTGGCTGTGCACTGGCTGCTTTGATATGGTATAGTGTTTCTGGCAGTCTCCCTTTCTCTTTCTTTCTCTCTCCCGCGCTCTCTCGTTCTGTCTCTCCTTTCCTACAGTATTATAAAAGAGCACAGAGCGCCAACAGGGACCTGCTCACTGTCAAAAAGAAAAGGCAGGGGGGCCTCAGAGGGAGTGGGGGTGGAGGCGCTGGGTGAAGGAGGGAAAGCAGGAGAGGAAGGAAAGGTGGAAGCAGTCAGATAGTGTTATCTTTATTACTGTTGTAATTATTGTTGGTGTTGATGTCATCTTGGGTTTGATTGCATTTTTATCAAGTCTAACTTTGCTATTAGATCTGGTTATTGTATAAGGATCCTTTCGGGTCAGCTTTGAACATTCGAGTTACTTTTTGTTTTTCTTCAGCTGTGCTGGTGAGCAGTAGTTTTACAATTAAATAAAGATGCTTATTTTACATTAAATCAAAAGATTGAATCACACTGTGAGGTCTGTGTGCTACGTGTGGCTCTGCAGCTCTGCGGTACTTAGCATAGCTTAGCATTAAGATGGAAGGAAAGCTGCAAACAAAATAAGTCTGTTAATATACAAATTGTTCTTTGTGTTTATGATAATTTGTTGTTCAAGAGGTAGTGTAATCACTTTTTTATTGTTTGTGGACCAGTGTTTTGATGTCTGTAGTTTGGCACTTTTGCTGTAGCATATTGGTTTTTGGAAAGTGGGCACAACTATATTTATATAAGAGATTAGAAGTGGTCAGCTGGCGCTAGAGCTAACTAGCTTGCATCTGTGGGTGTATCTGTTCTTCACTCTTGTATCAATTGGGATGCTAATTTTGCACTTACTGTACAAAACTGAACAGCCGACTCTTTAGTCACGCCTTGGGTTGGATCTGGGTGGATCCCACCTTGATTTCTCATACATTGTGACTCTAACGTGGAACGTAATTTACTAAGTAAAGTCATGTTGTTTTCATGAAGAGTTAAAAGTAGCAATTAAAACCATAATCTCATCAGGAAAGTGTTTACTAAGTGAGCATCAACATCATTTCATCTCATAGACTTCCTAAAAACTAAGAAACAATGCACTTTCAAGGCACTTCTGAATTTGCTCCACTTTTTAGACTCAGTCCATCTTTCTAATACAGTCTGTTTTTTCTACTTTGATTAAACTGAAAAGGTGGAGCATTTTAATGCAGCAATAATCTTATTGCCTCCTTTGCATAACAAATATCTTTAACTCATCCACAAATAAATCTAACACATACATTTATATAGTGCTTTTCTAGTCTTACTGACCACTCAGTCACATTTAACATCCATACAGCACTCTCACATACTGTACATACAGTGTTGAATGCCATGCTAAGACAATACACTGACTCGACTTGGACCCAGTGTGTGAGAACACACTGACTGAGTGAGTGAGTAACTGAGTGAGAGTATGCAACTGTGCGATTGCATGCAGGCCTGTGGTGTGTCATGGCCATAACCGTGGAAGTCTGGAGCCTTGGGCCTGGGCTTTTTTTAAGCTTGACCTGACTGTCACAGGCGGTCCAGCACACACAGGCTAGCCCTGCACTCCACCAAGGGACCTCCAGGCTGCACACACACACACACACACACACACGCGCGCACACACACACCCAAGTCACCTTCAAGCGTCCACATTCGCAACCTCAGTGTGTGTATTTCTGACTCTGATTGTTCGCCATCCGCACAGAGAGAGAGAGGATAAGCGTGACTTCATGATCGTTGGCTGCTGATGAATCATACCAAACTTACTCTGTGTTTGCCTGATGCAAATGTCTGTTTGCTTTGTTGGTTAGCCTACTTTGGAGGACGGAGGCTGTGTGTGTGTCTTTGTCGTCTTGAATTATTCACTGGCGATATTTGATTTGGCTTCTCTCTTCTTCTTCTTCTTCTTCTTCTTTTTTTTGCACCATACATTACACGAGTCCATGCTCAGCCTCCTTTAGTAAAGCAGCCTGGTGTTGGCCTTAAAGCATAACTAGTGGTCCTGTGAATTGATGTGTTTTATGTTTTCATTTTTCATCTTGAAAGTTCTGGGGCTCAGTTCCCCTAAATATGCTGTATATTATGTGCTTATTATCTGCTTAGTTGGTTTGCCAATAGACAGTAGGGATAATGTTTAATCCTCTGGCAGAGCAGGCTCTAGACTCAGACTTACAATATTAAGTGTGCATTGCAACACAAGGGCCTTGACCTTTCTTTGTTAAGTTTCTTATGCCATATTAATTTTAGCTTTGCTGATTTTGTGCTTTTGGCAGTATGTAGTTGGAACAACCAACTCAAGGTAGTGTTTTACAATTACTTGAGTTTTCTGAACAAATGTCTAAACCCCCAAAGAGGTTCAGTTTTCATGCCTTTATTCCTCACAGTTAAGTGATTCGCATTTCAGAGGTGACAGTGTCGGTCAGTCAGTTGTTTCATCGTTTAAATAACCGACCAAAGTACTGCACAGCTAGTTGTCGAGCGGTTGCTTGAGGGAGCTTGCAGTCACTAGGTGAAAATGGTTGCAAAAAGGTTGCTGATGAAAAGCCCCTTTCAAATGCGTTGGTCGCTAACACTTCGGTTGACCATCTGCAAACCCTTTACTCCCTCGAGTGGTGAAGAGACTAGAGACTTAAAAGTGTGACACAGACATATACAACAGCAAGCAATGATTGGTACTATGATATGATTTATCATAAAACCTGTAAAAGAAAATCTTTAGAGATCCCCTAAAGATTCAAAAAGATGGTCAGTTAATGCAAATTTTCTATATTATCTTTTAAATCAGTGAATTTAATTCAAATCTAGACAAAATTTGTTGAAATATAGCAGCAAACAAAGCCCTTTTCAAAAAAATAAATACAGGGCATCAAGTAGGGAACTGCTGTTCTTTGCATCACGTTCATGTGCACATGTGTTTGCAACTGCTTTAGTTGCCAGGCAGCTGAGAGCAGCCGCCTAGGACAGAGGGGTCAGGAGGAGTCCTCAGGGACACCCTCACCCCTGACCTTTATTCCGTAACTCTTTGCTGTTGCGGATGACATAAAAGGAGGACACAGAAAGACCTTATTGGATGTGATTGGCCCTGCTCTGCTTCCTTAAAGCAGTCTGGAATCCTGATATTTGCCGCCAGGGAAAAGCAGGAAATGCAGAGGGTGGATGGGGGGATGATTTCATGGGTTGAAAATGGAGAACATCACAAGGCTTCCTACAACCTTTGTTGACATGTATGTAGCAGAAGCTATTATTTCCCAGTCTGAGAGAGAGTTCTCAATTTCTCCTTCTCTCTGTTGGTCTTCCTCTCCCCTTCCATCCATCCGGTGTATGTGTAGGAGGGATAAAGGTCGTCCTTTTGTCATCAAAACTCCAGATTAGTTTTGCCTCGGTGCATCTGACTCTCTGCTTTATCACTGTGGCCAGAGGAGCCACAAGGTTCAGCTCACCCCTCTGCAAAGTAATAACTCCTACCAGCCACTATTCTGTTCTTTGCCGCTATCTGCTACACTACTATTACTACTCCATTCTGGGGGGGGGGGGGGGGGTTTTTTTTTGCCCCCCGGGGTTTTGGGGGGGGTTGGAGGGACGACGCCAAGGGGGAGGGGGGGGGGAA
>VOQJ01048093.1:0-18144 GCA_015052665.1 Apistogramma diplotaenia | reverse complement strand
GTAGGCACCCTCCCAAGGAGGCTTTTTTTTTTGGGGGGGGGGGTGTTTGGAGCTTGTAAAATGTATTGCTCGATCTCAGCGAGTGAGGACGGGCTTTGGGAGTGCTGCCTGGTCTTTCTCAGCTTAGTTTGTCACCTCACCTCCACAGCATATGTCCCAGGCTTTTTACCTGCAGCGACGGCATGCATGCTCAGTTGGAGATATGAGTCACCACTATACATAGACTGACAGATCGATACACAGAGGGGGGAAAAAATCAACAAGTGAGGATGGAATTAGAAGGACAAAAAAATGAAATTCAAACGGAGTGAGGAGGTGAAGATAGAGGACACGTACATGTATCGTTTATGTGTGTGCATCCAGGGTAGACCGGCTGTGAGGAGAGTGCTGCTGAGGTATGAGAGGCGATGTCAAACAGAGCCTGGTATTTCCGTGCCTCTCTCTCTCTCTGGCTTTTTTCAGACGTGATTCATATCTAGTACACAATAGGAAATTGTCCGAGTCAGAAGCAGTCTACTACAGCTCCTGGCTACTAGTTTGAGGCTCAGCTGTAATCTCCAGCAATGAAAGATAAAGCAAATGCAGTTCCACAACTAGCCACTTGAGGCTGGCTTCCAAGAACATTTCAGGCCCCACAGAGCTCAGTGTTAAAATGCCCAAATTTACAGCACAAGCAAACATTTTTACAGTCTGATACAAACAACTTCAGCTTATTTAAGCTTAAAATTTGCTCTGTTAGGGACCTAACCACTTGAACTGGACTTCTCGACTGAGTTTGTACTGCTTTTGCCTTTTGGGAGATAATTAACAAATAGCAAGGCTAGCTGTGTTGCTACCGGACTAAGACGTTTGTGTTCTAGTTATAGTAAAATTTTATCATGCTATTATGTTACATAAAACTAATTAGCAGATATAAGTGGGGGTTTTTTTTGTTATACCTGCACAGTTCGTGCATATACTTAGCACTCCACCCTCTTACCAAGATGGTAACTACCATAAAGCTAAACTAAAATTCAAAATGAGACTTCATAAACTGGTTATGTTCATTTTTTATGTGCATTTTATATATACAGTTGTTAAGGCAAGTTTAAAGCATGTTGAAGGCAGGACACGAGTTCACCAAACAGCTGCCTGCTCCACTCTCACGTGGGCTCAGTCGCACATTACACAGACGGGTACTGGAGAAGTGACGTGGTAACGACCGTCTACTGTCCATTGTTACGTGCAGGTAAAGTTTAGGGCTGCAGTGCACGGGCAGAAACGGCTTCTCTGTCCTTCTTCCACAGAGTGGTAGAGCCTTTCCGATGCATGATCTACCACTCTGTGGCATGTGGAAGGGGAGCCGTTGCTATGGTAACCCAAAGCCCGACTGGAACGAGAGGTGGGGAGGAGAAAGGGTGGGTGCATGTCAGCCCGGGGAGACCACTGCCCACACGCACACATCCATGCAGTGAGTGATCAAGATTACAAAAGAGACTCTGTGCAGGGACTTACTTATAAGGTTATGGAGAGGAGAGCTGGAGATATCAGGGGCAGAGCCATGCTAACTGGAGTCAATAAGATTACTGTGGACACAGACGGCCAGGGAGAGGCAGCAGGAAGACACTTACAATGACAAAATCACAGACAAATCACTCATAATGCACCTTGTGTGTGTGTGTGTGTGTGTGTGTGTGTGTGTGTGTGTGTGTGTGTGGGGCGCAACATGAACCAAATATACGAGATTGCTTTCCGGGGGTGCTCCGCCATGACAACTTGTATGTTTTAATGAGCTCGTGGTTCTCGGGGCAAATTAAATTTCTCCTCGTAACATCGATCATAAATTTACTGTACGGGCTGAGATTTAACCACCCACCCACCCCGTCCCCCCGCCACCCCCTTCCCCCAAAAAAACGCTTCAGCTGCAGTATGTTGATGTCTTGGTAAAAGGGTGTTCACATTCGCACCTTTAACAAATGTTTCTGCGGCAGACAAAAGCAAACAGCAGGTCATCGTTTGCGAAACACAATCTGACCCTAGAGATGAAAATGACAGCTGTTCCAGTGAACTGGGATGGCTGTGGTGAGCAGCCAGCCTTGAATAATGAGAGCTTTTGGCTCAGATGTACACTCTTCTCTTTTCTCTTCTCCTCTCTGCTCAGATATAATGTATAATCTGTTTAGATACTAGATTCAGATTCACAGAAATTACAATTAAAGCTTCTGGTCTGCCACAGCCCAGTATGAGTAGGAAACCAGAGGCAAGGCTTTGACCTCAGTGGAAAATCTGAAATGACATAAGAAACAAACAGATTACTATTTGGACCTTCTTAATGTTTGTCTTAAATCTGAAATATGTTCTTGTTGAGACATTGTCGTAAACTAGACCAAGTTCCAATATATACATGAATAAGCTAAATACTAAAACAAATTTTTGTCATTATTTTTCCAGCAAAGCAGCGTCATTTTTACATCTTGCTTGCAAATTAACTGTAAACAGTTACTTTTTTTTACTCTTAGCTCACAGCCTCTTTCATAATTGTAAAATAAAATCATGCACGGACGAGTCACAGAGCTCGTTTCACTTGTTGTAGTCTTACTGAAAGGTGGATGACTTTTTACAGCATTTCTGAAACACTTTGGGCTTTTAAATGCTCTATTCAAATAAAAGTGACTCGGCTTGAGTTGAATAGATTAAAAGATTGAAGCTGTTTAACTGCTATCAGCTGTGTGCACTATAAATGTGACGCTACAGCTAGCAGCCCGTTAGCTTTGCGCACAGAATGTTATGCTAAGCTAAGCAGCTGTGAGATCCAGCTCTCAAAAGAAGAGCAACTAAGCTAATTTTCCTAACTGCTCAGGTTTTAAGCTTTAAACCAGTCAGATTGGTACGTGTTTGTAAACTGTGACCGTGGGTTGTTCCTACAGATTTTCAAATGGCTCCGAGTTCTGACGCCAGTTCAGGACATTCAGAGATGCGTTCCAAAGCCAGTCCATTTCCACGGCTGTGTTTTGGGATGTTGTGTGTATCTGTGGCCAGTTCTGTGGGTTTTTTTCTTCAGTGACCTCTCTGTATTCTGCACCAGTCATTGCATGCTTCAACGTGGTGACCACATTAGCAAGATGATTAGCAGCACCTGTCTTTTGCCAGTAGTAAAGCTTGGCTTTCAGACGTGAGAATTCAATCTTTGTCTCATTAGTCTGCAGAAAGTATCGTTTGGTAAACTCCAGGTGGGCTTGCCATATGCCTGTTTTTTCCAGTGGAGTATAATGGCACTTGGGCAGAGTGCTGCAGAGTTGTCCTTCTGGTGGGTTCTTTAGTTTCTTTGAAAACTGGTTTGTGTGACCATTGGCTACACTTCCTCCTCCCTGACCAAGGCTCTTCTTTCCTGGACCAGATGGAAGACAAACTTCTTCCATTTAACAATAGAGCTCACCGTCCAACACAGTCAGATCTTGCAGGTCTGCTGAGGGTTCTTTGAGCTTGTTACTCTGGTGTTAACGCTGATCTGTTGTGCTACTAGTTCACCTTCAAGCTAGGTGCTAATAATGGACTTAAAAGGAAATAAGGCTTTTAGGTGCAGCCTAAATACGTTGTCATTTGATCAAGGTGTTAAAAGTTGCCCTAAAAATTCAGAATGACTATTTTATTCATGCTGGATGAGACACACTCACATAGAAAAAATACTAGTGGAAGTTTGGTTGCCTAGGTAACCCTTTAAAGTATTTACCACGCAGTCAAATGTCAGTCAAAGACTTCCTTCACTCCTATTAGTAGTCTCTTTAATTGCTGGCCTCAAAATCGAGCTAATTTTAACTGTGTGCCCACCCACTAACTGTCTTTGCTACTTGTCGTCATGGTCACATTGCTGCGCATCTCTTCCTGTGTGGGCACCCTTTTAGTCAATGAAAGGATTCATCAAACAGCAGAAAATGAATTAGCTTTTCATCACACTCAAAACATTTGAATAAAATTGGAAGCAACAAAAAAAATAAAGCAGAATCATGATCTCTGAGCCCGTCTTCTCCGGTGAATATATTCAGAACTGAAGTGCAGGTCAGATGAAACGGAAAAAAAGGATGAATGATTTTTCATTAAATACACAGTGAGTAATTGTTAGCTGCACCTTTTAATTAAAAAAATTCGCTTTGGAAAATGTTCTTTTCTGACATTTGTGACTAACGAATCAATGAAAAAGATCTGCAGATAAAGTGGTAACATAAAAAGATGTCTGTTAGTTACATTCCTGCACCTAAGAGCTGATAAGGTAAAAACCTGTTAAGATCTTCTTGTTTTGTGAATTTGTAGTATTTTGTGCCACACAAGTTAGATTTGAATGGTAATTTGAGGACTTCAGTCCTGAACAGATGCGCTTTTCAGATTTGAAAATCTGCGGTTTCTCCCTTTGAGTTGCAGC
Organism: Apistogramma diplotaenia; assembly: GCA_015052665.1. Taxonomy (NCBI): domain Eukaryota; kingdom Metazoa; phylum Chordata; class Actinopteri; order Cichliformes; family Cichlidae; genus Apistogramma; species Apistogramma diplotaenia. Next base: position 13,748 of record VOQJ01048093.1, on the reverse strand, counting down.
GGCTGCTGTTCAGCCCGCAGCATCAGGCAGGCTGGATTTAGCCGTGCCCAGCGGTCGTTGGTAATTGAATGATTTGCAGCGGCCTTAACTCATTTATGACGCTTTCCTGCTCAATTTAACCTTGCCTCGCTCATCAATATTGCCCTGTTGGCCTCCTGCAATGGACGCTGAATGCTCATCGAGCTGCTCCCGGGGTCTTATCGAGGTCGGATCAAGTGGTTTTTTTTAGGAACTTCTTCTGTGTTTCGTGCGCTGCTCTAAGATGGATTTGTCTCTTGCACGTGGCTGACGTTTGATGTGTATTGTTTAATTTGGTGTGTCTGCTGCTCTCTCTTTCAGTTCCTCGAGGTGTGATCCAAAATGGCGCCCGCGTCAGGAGCCAGGCCCTCTTCCCCGTTATCAGACCCCTACCTGTAAGCCCTGTGGGGAGCAGAACCTCAGCCATAAGGTTGGTAAACCTTGCTACCGTTGCCCTCCAACGTGTAATTAACGTCAGCGAGGGCTGCACAAACACATTCCCTCGTCGGCAGACACACCCACACCTACACGCAAAAGCACAAAGCACGCATCGCTCCAAAATTTTCCACTGGTAGTTTACATAATTACATCTTTATTGTGTTCAAAAGTCAGAGGCATTCACACACACTCCCTGCTGCGTAGAACATTTTATCCAGGTGTGTTTATATAATGGTCTCTTGAAGACACACAAACACAAACAGGTTTATTAGAGGGAGAGGCCTCATGATTCAAAGAACATTTGGAGCATGCATGAACATGCACATCCATCACAGGAGCATGAGAGTATGATGGCCTGCACCGCATAATGAATTAAACATACCCAAAGGCTCACTAAAGGTTTGCAGTGAATATTTGATCACTGTAAGGGCTGCATGTTTTTCTTATAACACATGAAAATGCTCACTTTCTTATTCTGAGGGAGGAATGTCCAGAGGCCGGGGCACACTGCTGAAGCTCCTTTTGATTTATGGGTTGTCAGGATAGCCCCCCTTGTCCGTTAATGCTCTACAGAGAAAAGTGTCTCCTGACTAATAGAGCAAAATGCGTGTTGCAGTATAACGAGGACAGTGGTTAAATGGCCTCGCTGCAGAAGCGTCACCGCCGCGGCGCTCTGACTTTAGATTTTGCAAGGTTATTTATGTGCTGAGCAACCTCGGAGAGAATGGGTTACTGCTAAAAATGCATCATGTCATTTTGAAAAAAAAAATGCAAAGGCAGCAATCTGAAAATGAGGCTGCTCATTTCTAAAAGGTAAGGCTCAGTCGTTTTTGAGATGCAGGGTTTTTATCTGACCTCAGAAACGTGCGCATGAGGCCCCAGGGAGCTATTTGAGGGTGATAGATTATCACCTGAACTTTTTTTTTGCTTTCTAACAAACCAGAGAAGCTTCAGTGCAGTGACGAAGGTAGAGGCAGGCCACCCGGCTGGCAGTGTGACAGTAGGAGTAACGTTCTTCTCTCCCGCTTTCTGTCCTTGCTCCATACAGATCATCCCTGGGAGATTATCTGAGCCGAGGACAGGACAGCCCAACCCGCTACTCTCCTCCACCCTGCAGTGAGGACCTCCAAGACGACCACACTTACAGCACCGCCAAATCCCCCAGCAGGCTGTGCTCCTCCCAGGTCGCCACCCCTTCCTCCCCACTGGACGACGACGACATCATCGCCGTGGAAATCCAATCAGACGTCAAACCCGAGCCCCGGGAGATCCCACTGGACTCTCACATCACCACTGCCGCCACTACTACTACCTACATTTCCCAGCAGCCCCTGCGCGGACAGAGACGTAGTTTGGGGGGAGCCGGGACTCTGGCGGGGAGCAGTTTGCCCTGGACCAAAAGCCGAGCGAGGGGCATTAGTGACACGCTGCCGCTGAAGAAGCGGCGCGCGGCGACTGTGGAGAAGCCGCCTGAGAGCGACGATGAGGAGATGAAAGAGGCGGCGGGGTCACTGCTCCACCTGGCAGGGGTCAGAGCCTGCCTCAACAACATCACAAACCGCACCGCCAAGGGCCAGAAGGAGCAGAAAGAGGCCCTGAGAAACTAAGACACACACAGAAACACAGAGCAGAGCATAGTCATGCACACAAGACGGCATATAGCTCCAAGCACACAGACACACACACACACACACACACAACTAGGTCAACAGGTAACACTACTACAGCATTAGTCTCAACGGACACTTGTCATCTCCCTCTATCTATCTGCAGGGCATTAGGTGAATCCTACTTATTTGTGGCAATATCAAAAATCTATGTTTTCCTACATGTTCAGCAACACTAAACATCGATGGGTATTTCTCATGTGTCTTTGTTGTTTTTGTTGTTTAAAAGGGGATGAAAGCCATAAAAAACAAAAAAAGCACGTTTTGTCACTAATTTGGACAAGCACGACAAAAACCGAGTCACATTGCGGGGAGCGTACAGTACGGGAGCTGACGATGGCTGTTTGTCTTACCTGTTTGTTTCTATGTGAATCTGTAGCAATCTTGCAGTGGTAGCCGGCGAAGACGACGACGCCGCGGAGAGCGGCCCCCGCCTAACCAGACTTGGGGGTGGGGGGGGCTCTCGCGGCCGCCTGCCGGCATCACTTCTCCTACATCCACGAGCACAAATGTGAGACTGTGCCAAAGATAAGCGACCAGGTTGCTTCATGTAGCCGATAACGACAGCTGATGAGAAGAGAAAAAAAAAGTAAAAGAAGGCATAGTAGTAAAGAGCTAAAGAGAGAGTGACCTTAAGTGTCAAAAATAAATGTAAAACCCAATGTGATATATATTCATGCACTTATTTTACGCCACTTATAATAAAAGCATCATGGGTAAAGACATGGTTTATTTCAAGAGCACTCATAGTATTTAAGAATAAATATATTAAAATAAAAAAAATGGTCATGTTTATCACCATAGAGATGGATAGTGTGCCGGGTCTGAGGCAATATCTCCTTCATTTTGTTGTTGTTGTTGCATAATGTAAAACCTCCCCTGTACTTCTCTCCATAGACGACGTAGACACCTGGTATAGATATCATAGCTACCAGTAGCTGCCACACCTTCCTCTTCATTTGACAAAGAACTATATACATGAGCTGTGGGTTTAGGTTTCTGTTTGTGTCTGTTTACCCTCACTCTACCCTCATAAAGATATAAGCAATTTGTCCCGTGCGGGCAACTCTGTAAAAAGGTTAGAAAATATTTTATTTTTTTCCTTTCTTAATTGAAGCAATTTGACCTGCAGGACTTTCTCAGTTACATTGCATGGGTGCTTGTAAATAAGATAAAAAGCAAATCTTTTTTATTCAAAGATGTTGTAAGATAAACAATGTATTTAGCATGAAGCATGACTTATTTTCATATAAACCTTGATCCTAGAGGAAAGAAAAAAAGTTTTGCCGCCAATTCTTATACCCGTGATTATATTGGAGATTTTTTTTTTCCAGTTTTGTTTCTTTGAACTTTAATTTTTTTTTTTTTTTTCTGAGCGGGCTTTCAAAGACACGTCTTCAGGGAGGAAACGTGGGAGATCACTCTGCAATTAGAGGCCCAAAGGGTGCCACCTCTGGGCTTTCAGGCTATATGTAGGCCAGCTGAAACACCTCTTAGGGGTGGGCTTCCGTCTTCTTCTTCTTCTTCTTCTGCCTGTACAGTGTATTTTTTTAACTATTTTGTTTTAGGTGTTCAGTGTTAACCCCGGTGTTATTTCAGAACACGTCTGTGGAGTGTGTGAGTTTGTGTGCCCAGGAACACACACCCGTTAACATCGTGCCTGCCTGCCTGCCTGCCCTCAGTACCTCTGTTGTCACGACAGAACGTAACCTGTCTTTATTTATAACAGTATTGTTTTTACTTTTTCTTCAGTGTGTAAATGTGCATCACGTGTCCTTACTTTCCATCGACATCGTTCAGTGTAAATGTCTGAAATCAGATGGGCGTGGGAGACTTTGTAGATGCCCTCATATCTCCAAGAAATTTTAAAAAATAGACATGGGAGGAATTTAAAAGCAAGTTTTTGTTTGTTTGTTTTTTTACATACAGTATTTTTAACCCGAGGTGTATCACGGCTAAAACAGGAATGCACACAAGTATTATCTGACCCTCGTCTGTGTGTAAAATAAAGCAGCTTCGCAGGTGAAAACACAAGGCTGGGTTTGGCTGTAGCAGCAGAGTCAGACAGGGTTTTTGTTCGAGCTGAATAGACGACTGTCAGCGAGCCGAGCGGGAAAAACAAATGCATGCCCCATCCACTGGTACAGTCTTTCGCCACCTGTAGCATGCATCACTGGCTTTGCATTTTGTACGGTATCCATAGAGAAAAAAAAAGGCGAAAGGGAGACACTGTTAGTGTTGTCGTCGTGTGCCATCTGTCTGTCGTCTGATATGTGTCTGAGTGCTCCCAGGTCAAGCACTCTGCTGTATTCGATGTACCAATCCACCGCTGTGGTGACTAGTAACGCGTTGAGTTGGCAAGAGGCATGTCGAGGGGAGAATGTGTCGCTTTAGCAAACACTGTTTTTTTTTTGTGCCTCTGGCTCACTCTGTGACACGCAGGAAAGAAGAACTCCTCACCTTTAAAACAGAGCAACACCTGAACTATACCTGGGACATATTAAAGCAACGTACATAAACGTCACTGCCTGAAAAGCCCCAGACAGCAAGTGTTTCTTTCAAACCTGCCAAACGTACTACAAAACGCTCCCAGAGAAGAAGTAGTTGCCATTTTGTTTTGTTTTTTATTTGTTGATGTTTTTATGCGCCTTTTAAAATTCTCCGTTTCCTTATTTTTTTTCTCTCTCTGACAAACTTATCTACAATACTGCCATTATTTTTCTGTGACTGTCTGAGCTGAATATTGGAAAGCCATAGGTTAGAGATGTCAAAATGCAAAACTGTTATTGATCTGTGCGATGTGATGCAGCGTACACCCAGGTGTTTGTTTGTTTTGTTTTGGGTTGGTTTTTTTGTTTCTTTTCGGTAAATGTTCAATTTTCTCCTTATTGTGCAAATCATATTGCCAAAGAATGATTTCAAGACCTATTTCATCACTACATGTAAATATCAGCATTGTCCAATACCGTGGCAAAAAATATATAAATGTTGTTTTATTTTGTTTTCCATTTTCTGAGAAACTACAATGTTGTTTATGTGATGTATTGTCTTCCAGTTGGTTGCAATAATAAAAAAAAATACGAGTTGCAGAAGATAAGCTTGGCTGTTGTTTTTCAATGAATATCAAGCCAAAAATAAATAAATAAATAAATACAGAGCATAATTACAGTCATTAGGCGGTATGGAGCAGAGGTTCAGTTCAAGTATCTGATCTCAGCGCCATCACACATCAACATTTCACTTTTGCTCTTTCAGCTGGCAAATCTCATGCTGTTCGTGACTGGAAAAAGACTGTAATGTTCCTCGACATTAAATTGCAAACACTTTGGAGTATTTTGTCATCTACAGTACATAATATCTTCAAAAAAAAATCTGGAGGAATCTCTGTGTGCACAACACAACACCAAAAACCTGTACTGGATGCCTGTGATGTTCAGGCCACTGCATTAAAAAAAGAGGCATGATTCTGTGTCTCTGTCACAGTTAGCTGTGCCATCCACAAACGCAGGCTAAAGCTCTGTCAGGTAAAGAAGAAGCCATATAGGCTCTAGAAACTTCACCATCTTGTCCGGACCAAAGCTCATTTAAGAATGGAATAAAAGTGGAAAACTGTTCTGTTGTCAGACGAATCAAAAATTTTAAATATTCTTGGTAAACATGGACACCACGTCCTCCGGACTAAAGAGGAGAGGGATTGTTATAAGCATGTCTGATGGTGTGAGGGCTGCACCAGTAACCAAACATTTCAAATCTGGATTCATAAGCATCAGCAGCAGCCACCAATTTTCAGTCCATTTCTTGTGTGATTTAGTATTCCTCTCCTTTTTCTCCCCATTTCCTCTCCTTAAGTTTCTTGACTGCCATTCCACAGAGACCACTTCTGATGAGGCTTTGGGAATGGATGAATAGAATAGATGGATGGATCAACTGGTTCTTTCCAAAGTTTTCTGTCATGTGTGGACAGAGTTAGAGGTCTTTTCTATGCTTGAATAATTCAGGTCGGTGTTAAGTGCCTTGAAAATGGTCAGGTAGAAGCTCAGAACTGTCTTGCTCATTGCTGCACATTTGCAAGCCACTTTGCAACCCACCACCACATGAACCGGTGTAGACTGAACTTTCTGACCGAAGCAGAGTTTATGTTAATAGCACATTTACTGCAAGTTCATGGGAGCTGACCACAGTACTGTACAGTTTCTCCTAATTCTAACCCCATGTCAAAGTTTAAAGTTAAATGTTATAAAGAACGTCAACCTTTATCATCCGCCTCCTCAACACCACTTCAGCATGCACCACACACTAACACCCACTTACTAGTAAAGTGCTAGCTTTGTGATATTAGAGACTCTAATTTGCTCTCAAGACTGACCCCAATCATTAACCTCACATATTCCCATCAACAAGGGTCTTATCATAACCAAGCCTTTTCCACCAGTTAATTATTCATTTCCTTCCTCTAATCATTTAAGTTCAATACTTCTGATTAAAGCCAAGCTCCCCCTCCCTAAGGGAAAGAAGTAAAAGAGTTAAGTGTACCAAAGAGTGCCTCTGTGTCTTATCAATCTGAGTGGTGCCATTTTACAGCCGTGTGGCAGTGGAAGCCCATTCATAATTGAAGCAGAGACCGGCTTAATCTTGAGCCAGTGCCTCCCTGTGCAGCATGCTCCCACCACAACACAACTGGAGCTAGCAGCTCCTCTGTTGCTATGCAACTACAGCAAAGAAGAAGAGGGGCGTGAGAAAAAAAAAAGTGTGCATTCTCTGGATCTTTAGAGGGCATCTTACTACTCAGTTACAGAGAGTGAAACTCAAAGGTAGCGACGACAGTTCACGGATAACATGGCTCTGTGTTTGATCAAATCTCACATTAAGAAGCACTGATTAAACACAAAATCTTTTTTCCCCTATGATACCCCCCCCCCCCCCCCACCCCCAGTTGTTCTCCACTGGAAAAGGTTTAAAGTGAATCCAAAAAGCACATCCTCATCAGGAACACACAGGCCTTTAATTTCATCTCAGTGAACTCAATGAAATGAATTCAGGTGGTGTAATATGCCATTTCAGAGGAGCCACACTGAACTGCTGAGTGGATTGATGCACACAGAGAGCTGTGTGCTCCCCGGTCTATATCATCCATATCCTCAGAATGACCAGCGAGGCAAGTTTCCATGGAGACAGAAGTGGAGGTAGCGTTCTCTTGTCAGCTCTCATTTATTGCAAAGCTTTATTGTTTTTGGGGGGGATGAAATTTCCCCCTGGTAGTCGAGGCAAGTCTGTTTGAGAGCAAGCAAACAAGACCCGTGGATGCTGCTCATCCAAAAATTCACTTAAATCCCCTTTTATTGAATAACGTGGAAAACAGTTGCATGCTATACAAAGTGGATTGTGTCTGTGTGTGTTTGTGTGTGTGCATGTGTGCAGAAATGTGAAAGAGAGAGCCTGTTTTTCCTGGTACGTGGTGTGATCACACTCTTGTGGCGGCACGATGTTACTACATGAACCGCACTGCCCCACTTAGAAGCGTTACAGGTGCAGTCATGGAGCTGATAAAGGTCAAACTTCTTAAAGCAGCACCTGTGTTGTATTAAGGTATTAAAGGGTGCACCAGTGGTGTAGGAAGTATTCAATTAGGTAAAAGTATTACTGAGCTATGACAGGGTGCAGCTATTGAAAGCACAAGTCCAGCATTCATATTGTTAGTGCTGTTACAACTACTAGTGTTAATGCCTAAGTAAGCTATATTTATTACATTATGAGTTTATCCACTGTCTGAATCAAGCTGTTTTAGGCTTTGATGGGCAAACCAATAGACGTACATATGCTGAACCAACTATTTGAAGCTTTTGAAACCGGCCATTTTTATTATGAGCACCCACTACTGTAAGATTTTAATAAATTATTAGCATCCATTATGATATACTACTTTTATCTATTAATTCATCTATTTTTAATTCCTCATATTGGCTGGAATATTTACACTTTGCCTAATTCAGTTTGCCTAATTCAGTAATGAGATCAGCATTATTGAACTACATTTCCCAGGAGCAGCTGCATCGCTGGGGCGTCATACTCGGCGCGAAATCTCGCGCTATGTGCGACCTGACCCTGCCCTATGTCTCGCGCACTCGCAGCTTCATCGCTCAGTATATAAAGCAGGACAACGACGGACGGAGGACGGCTGGGGAGTCGCAGCCCGGGATTGTAAATAAGACCGTCTAAACTGTGTTTTATTTACAAACGTGATGCCGGCTGTTTTAAAACATCTTTCCCAGTTGTTTTAAATCGTTTTTCGTAATTTTTGGCTCTATTCCTCGCCTATTTCCGTGTGGTTTTTACACTACGCGTATAATGGCGAGCTCGGCTAACTCGAACCCAGTGGTAAGGATCAATCTCTAAGGATTGTCAGCGGGGGAAAATGGGGGTAAAGTTATTGGAAAGCTGTCGACAAGCTGGTTTTATGTATTGCAGTAAAAATGTGCTTTAACAAACACTTCACTGTTATATATCTATTAAAAGGAATATTTTAAGTTTCAGTCAATCGGCCATTATAGTCAGTTTTCGAAACTAGACAGTTCTTTCATATGAAACCGTCTTGGAGGAGGAATGGCTTACTTTACAGAGACAGTACTTTCAGTAAGACAAATAAGAACATGAGAAGAAATTGGTGTTGAAACTGGGATTTAGCGATGAACATGTTATAATAGTTTACTGGCTTTTCGACAGGTTGAAGCTTTCACTAATACGTGATCATAGTAATGTCTATAACGCGGATGGCTGAATTCAGGTGGACGCTGCCAGTTTAGTTGTCAAAAATTGCTCGTTTGTTCATAGAAGGAAGAAAACGTTAATTTACGTTTTATTATTTGGATTGTTTATGAAATACAGATGTACGCAAAGCACATTGTCATCATCCACTGCGAGAGAGTTAAGCGTATATATATATTTGTCTATTAAAGCCTCCTCATTCGAAAGTCGTCAACGTTCAGCCAACTGCCTCATCATTGTCCACCATTCCACGACCAGAAGGCAGGCTAGCCGCCCCAAACCACCTCTTTAACCCATACCATATCAAATTTGTCCTTGCTACGTGCCAGCAGAGCCAAAAATATTTAGTCAAAGCTGAGCACCGATAAGATATTACACCGAAAATGTCCTTCACATTCCGCCACATACTGTTAAAACAAGTCTGTCGAGAGCGCGCTCTGCCGCTCCGTAAAATGGCTTCCACGTCTCCCGTCTCTCGGTTCTGGCCCTCCTCCTTTCCGCTGCCTGGTTTTATACAGCCATATTGGCTCTCTAATATAGACTGCCCGGGATGGGACGGTGCTACTCGATGCTACGTCACCGGCTCTACATATAAACAGCAGACTGAGCTTTAAATAGTGGAGGAGCAGACAGGCCGAGGGGGAGGGAAGGCGAGCCCGATGTCCGCGCTGCGGACATTGGGGCAGCGTAGCGCGGTGGCCTGCGTGTGTGTCGTGGGGTTCTTTTTGTAGCTTTATATATTGTCCCGCTGAAACGAGCGCTTTGCGTCTTGACAGACTTCTAAACGTTAACGTTTTTTTGTTGCTATCCCACCGTGCGTGCTACGGTAACCTAGGGGGCATAATGTAAACCTTGGTAGTGGTAACGTATAGAGCTGGTTTGTATGTTAGCATAACAAGCTACGCAGTTCCGTGAAAACGCTGTACCCAAAGCCCCAGACACGATAATGAGATGGAGCAGTTTAGAGTTGATCTGCTTATGTTCAACTGCTATTACCGTGTTATGCTAATTAAAACCTATGTAGCACGTAGGCGTAAATGAATGTGACCATTAACATCGTCAGTTGTGCATTTAATGTTTTGGTGCTGTTACGGCACCTTGGAAGCCCAAAAAGCTCAGCTCAGCTTGTTAAATACACTATTGAGGGCTCGTTTCTACACCCAACTAATCCCATAACAGTCAACACTGATCATACCAGTTTAGTTTTAACTGAAAAATCTAAAAGGTTCTCTGCAGCAAACGACATACAGTAAAAGTTTCTTGCCTCTTTCTTTTTTGTGCTTCCTTATAGCCTAAATTATACAAGTCTGTGATAGAAGATGTGATCAACGAGGTGCGAGAGCTGTTCCTGGACGAGGGGGTGGATGAGCAAGTTCTTTTGGAGCTGAAAACGGTAACTGGCCTTATTGGTATTGAACCTGTATTAAATGAGTGCCGGGGAAATGCTGTTACTGCAGAGGTGTGCTGAGATGTCTCTTTTTTTGTAGTGGAGTGTACCATAGGGAGTAACTGGTTTCCAACAACAGTTTCCCCCCAGGCTCTGTATTTCACTGCTGCTTTAGGACCCCTAAAACGAAGCGCTTTGCAAAGACTGCTGTCCTCTTGCTGTCTGGTTGGACAGAAAAGCTAGGCTCATGGAAATCCATGTTAACTTTCTGATTTAAGTCACAGAAATGTCATACATCTTGTGCGGGTACTTTTTTCCCCAGTTGCCATGGTTTCCTTTGATGGAAAGCACTCCCAGTGCCACTGATGTGTTGGAGAAATTTCTTTGCGACAACTTCTATTCTGTGTTTTCTGCCGCAATCGCCACCTTATAGTCCAATGTTACTTTCAGTAGGCCTGAACTACTGTTACACTGACATGCCTGTGATTTGCAGAGAAAGTGGAGTCCGAACACCATTTAAATGGCATATCACCGGGTGTGGTGTGTTCGCTGCATGCTACGCTCAATTCAAGTGGAAGATACGGCACATACGCCCACATGGATCATATGACTGACACAAGCACAACCAAGCAAAAATTTAATCTTAAATTCATGAATGAAAGCAGTTGATTAAAATCATGAGCATGACTGGTCAGTGTGATGTATTTACACGCCCGTTAATAATGACTGAATCTGTGCTAAGCACTTTCTTTTGAAACTATTTTAGTGTGGAAGTAAATTAAGTCTGAGGCAGCCTTCTAACAAATTACTTTGTGCTCCCTCCTGTTTCTGTTTGTTTCTACAGCTATGGGAGAACAAGCTGTTACAGTCCAAGGCGGTGGAGGGCTTCCACACCGAGGAGCAGGCAGCCCTGCAGGCCGCCCAGCAACAGCAGCAGCAGCAGGTTCAGCAAGTCCAACAAGTCCAGCAGGTGACCCAACCAGCTCAGGCCCAGCAAGTCATCCTGCCACCCCAGCAACAGCAAGGTTAGCCAGCAGAATTGCACAGTGGTGAAAACACCCGTGAAGGCCCAAAAAATGTCACCTGTAGCTTTGAATTATTTGCATTGTTTTTTTTTTTGTCTGTTTGTTTTGGGATAATGTGAGGTATTTTAGTTTTTGTTTCTTGGTATGACTTGAACATGTTTCTTTCCACAGCTCCCCAGCAACAAGTCATTGTTCAGGATTCTAAGATTCTGCAGCACATGAGTGCAACGGGGATGGTGAGCAGATCGTGTGCATGTGAAAGAAATTAAATTATTGCTCAGGGTGGGAGCAGATAGCAGTGGGATAAAATACGTCGAATCTATAACCAGACATAGGACTCTGCAAGGTGCAGGTGATGACTGTAGGAGGGCGGAGCCTAGGCCGTAATTTCGATAAGTTCAGCTGATCTCCAGTCAGGCTTAAGTGTCAGAAACTCAAAGGAACTGTGGCCCTTTGACATTTTAAACAAATAGGACTTGAAAGACTATTTTAATAGACAGGACTACAGTGGATATAAATCACCAGTAATACATTCTCTCACATACTACTGCTGTGTCTAATACATATGGACACAGCACACCTTTCCTTCATCAAGTAAAATATGTAAGAAATCTTTTCTGCATCCGCAGCAACAGCACTTAGTATTGAACGGGCCATCTGTTCATGTGAAGCTTGTATCTCCGCTACTTTTAAATTTATTTTTGTGTAATCCTCAAACAACTCTTTTAAGCTTCATTTGCCATTTTTTAATCAGTCTTCATTGAGCTTTGTGGATAAAATGAGAGAGTACAAACACAAATGCTGCTTTTATCATTTCAGTCAATGGAATATGAATATTGGGACTTTGAATTGTTAAGAGGTTTCAAAAATTAAGTACTTAACTCAAGTCTTTCATTTTTGAACCCTGAAATCCTCTACTGCTTTATTATTTTGCACATTTGTCTGTTCTTCTTTTCTCCTCTAGAGTGCAGCGGCTACCGCAGCAACTCTTGCTTTGCCCACAGGGGTCACCCAATACCAACAGCTCATCACCAGCCAAGGTAAAAACAAAAACATGTTCATCTCTGCATTAAATTGCTGAGAAATACTCATTTTCTGCCGTAATATCTTAATATGCAGATGATATTTACAGGACATGTATGTCCGCACTTTGTTTTGTGATGCCTCAGGTCAGATCTTGCAGGTAGTCCGTGCTGCCAACGGGGCTCAGTACATCATCCAGCCTCAGCAGCAGATCCTCCTGCAGCAGCAGATGCAACCTGGTGGCGTGCAGGCACCAGTAATACAGCAGGTAAGAACCATCATGCAGAGACAAGTGTTTGGATTTGATAGGCTGCAATGTCTTTGAAAAATAAAGAGAAATTGAGGAAGGAAAAAAAAAATCTTGATGTCAGGTTTATCTTAATCAGTGCACGTTCTCTTTGTGACAAGTAGGTTAAATAAGGCTGCATATCTGTGGGCCCTGTGGCTCTGACACAGTGGAAAAATTAATTCTTGGAAAAATAACCTCAAAATATGTAAGAAGTGCCATGAAAAACAAGAAATGATTCTGGGAAATCGGGAGGATGCTGATTGCTTAGACCTGACCACTTTCCCTCAAAGAAATATATCCAGGACTCGACTACTTGTGATTTTCTCAACAAAAAAAAGTATTCATTCAGTTCAAAATAAGTCAGTTAAGATGTTGCAATATATTTAGCATTTTCATATTGTGTTTATTTTTTCCCTCTAATTTAATGTCTGTCCAGGTTCTGGCTCCTCTGCAGGGAGGCCTGCCCCAGCAAGCAGGAGTCATCATACAGCCGCAGCAGATTGTCTTAACTCCAGGAAACAAAGTCCAAGGCAATACACAGGTCAGAACTTCAGTTCCTCTACAACAAATTTCATTTCAGTCATAAGGACCTTACAGTCTTAACACAGTTTCCTCCATTTCTGCTCGATTTCTTTAGTGGCATTTTTTTGTCACATTATGTAGAGACATTAAAGTAGGTGGGGGTGGGGGGGTTGTTGTTGCTTTAAAGGAGTTTTGTGCAACCTCTGCAAAACCGTTAACTGTAACACTTGCACTGTGCGAGATAGCATCGATCAGCAGTACTGCTTTCAATCATTCATCCGTTGGTGTAACAGATCACATTCGCTGATGAAGCTGGCAAACTAGCATGTCCACTTAGATGGGTTTTACTATCAGTAACTTTAGTAAGGAAGATCTGCTTAGCTGGCTTGTGTGATTTAGCTACACTGTAAAAATCTGGTGACTTTTAATTTGTAATGTTAGCTTTTAAACTAACTTGAGCCTGGCCAGTTAAGTTACCAGCTGATGCTGCTCAGCATTGACATAGAAATAAATAATAATAATAATAATGCATTAGTCTTATATAGCGCTTTATTTACGGAGAACTCAAAGCGCTTACAATTTCGTGCATCATTCTTTCACACCTCAATCATACTTGG
>VOQJ01048092.1:190707-202522 GCA_015052665.1 Apistogramma diplotaenia | reverse complement strand
TTTTCCCTTTTTTTTGTCTGTTTTTTTTCTTCTCGCCTTTGTGTCACTTTTTTCGTTTTTCTGTGTGTGTGTTTTTGCATGTCTGCTGCAGGTGATAGATGCAGACCATCTCGTGTTCTAAAATAGCCGACAGTCTACTGTTTCCCGAACAAGACACACTCAGACTTTGTGAATGTCTGTGTGTGCAAGCAGAGAGGTCTGACTAAACAAAGCAAGGGCACTTCAATCGGCGGGACCGCAGAAAGCCCCTTTCCCTCGTATCACGCCCCTGACCCCACATCTCTCTCTCTCACACACACACACACACTCTCCAACCGCAGCCCAGAGCAGAGCCCACAGTCTCTCGGGGAGTGAGGAGGGGTCAGAAGTAGGGGAGGCACAAACGCCCCCTCACTTCTTAACACTCCCAGTAAAGCTCTAGGAGAGGAGGAAACTTAACTTTACACACTTTCTCTCTGCCAGCACATGCACATGCTTGCAGATGGTGAACACCCACCACCTCAGAACTTTCAGCTCCCTTTGCGCAGGGGAGGATTTAAGATACACACATGTTTTGGAGCACATCTTGAGGGAACATTTCTTGCCCAGCTGGATTTGGCTTCTTTTATAGAGGGGCTGACGGTTCTTAAAGGGTCAGAAAAGGGAAAAGAAGAAAAGGAAAATAAGCCCTCTCCTGCTCACACGGTATTTCTCCAAAGTGAGATCATCTAGTGCTGGGATCCTCTGTGGACAACACTGCCTGGTCTGGACCTGATCAGAGAGCTCCAGATTAGGTCCTCCTTCTCTCTTACCCACTCCTCCTTTTCAGCTCCGTCTTTTTCACCCCACCCCACCCCCTCCTCCTTACCCATTGCGTTTTCTTTCAAAACAAATTGGAACATAACAGTGAAGAGACCTGGCTGAAAGCCGTACGGATTTAATGTGAAGCACGTTTTTCCCTGTGAGAAGTCCTGAAGAGTGTCTGTTTTCCCTAAATCTCAGGTGTTCCAATGGCGTCAACTGGAGAACCTCTACTTCAGAGAGAAGAAGTTTTCAGTGGAAGTTCATGACCCCAGGAGGTAAATTTATATCACAAACTGAAGCCGTTATCATCTTGTCGCTGTTCTTTCCTTAAAGCAGTTTAATCGCCTGCGTTTTAATGAAACATTAACGTCTTGAAAGAAAGTCTTGATTAGATGATTGCCATCTTTAATGATGAATGTTCTTGCAGTTGATTTCTGGTCTCGGGCTAATATCTGGAAATGATAAAGTTTTACATCAGTTAAGAAATGCCTTCCAGTAGCTTTTACTGTAAATCACCACTGTGGCCTAAGTCAATATGTTGAGACTCAATTCCATACTGTGCCGTACAGGGAAAGAGAGATAGAATCTAATTCAGTAATGGCTGCAAAATTTGTCTTGGCAACGGAGCAAAATATTGGGGATGTAACGGTAGAGGCCAACACTGATTGATATGCTGATTATTAACACACTTGCGCAGCCACATGCATGCAAAAACACATGCACTCTTGCGCTCGCACACACAAACAAGTGCACAAATACGTTAAACCCTTGGTAGCTGACCACAGAAGGATAGATGGGTGTGCGATAGCTCTTTTGCGGAGGAAGTGACCTCTCTTGTGTTTATTTAACATGGCTATATATGTGGAGTGTTATTGTACAGACGGAGGGAAGGAGGGAATGGGAGAAAAAGAGACAGACAGGGTGAAGCAGAGAGCAGTGGTGTTTTCTTTAAAGGAAGCTGTCATTAGACCGAGCTGGTCTGTTGCTCAGCGACAGATGTGTGTTTAAAAAAGGATGAGTAAACAATGGGGAACATCGTGTGTGGCTTCGCAGAAAGTATCTGTATCAGGACAGTTCTCTCAGGCTTCAAAACTGTCTCACCCTCTTAGTAGCAGCACTAGTCATTGGAGCAGTCCTGTGGGAGTGTTTTCACTGCTGTATATGTGTGGCAATCTTTAATTCAGTGTATATAAGGAGGCCTTGTGTCCGCTCCAACTGTAGGGCGTCGGTGACGAGAAGGACGTTTGGTCACAGCGGCATTGCTGTGCATACCTGGTACGCCTGTCCCGCCCTCATCAAGTCCATCTGGGCCATGGCCATCAGCCAGCACCAGTTCTACCTGGACCGCAAACAGAGCAAGGTCAGTCTGTCCCACGAGGTTTTAAGTCAAAACATATAATAGATCACATTAAATAATTAAAATTGTACGAGGCATGGTCAGCAGGAGTGTGAGGTTAACAGTGTAAAGATAACAAATCCTGTCCATTCTTGTCCATCCAGTCAAAAATCCATGCAGCACGGAGTTTGAGTGAGATTGCCATAGACCTGACAGAAACAGGAACATTGAAGACATCCAAACTGGCCAACATGGGCAGCAAGGGCAAGATCATCAGTGGCAGCAGTGGCAGTCTGCTCTCCTCAGGTCAGTGTGTGTGATTCACAGGAGAATAACCATGAGCGGAAATGCTCTGACAGAGATTTGTCTTTGTGCTTGCATGTGTTGATGATGAGGAATCCCGTTGACAGCTGGAGAGACAGAAACAGCTGTCACTGGAAAGAGACCAGCGATTCTGTGTTGAATGTTCTCATACATATACTGTGCTCACACCACACCCAGTGTCTTTCAGTATGTATAGAACACCACTCCCATGTCAGACAGGCTCATCCTCCAGAGGCCCCTGCCTCCTCTAATTTTAGTGGCTGAGGGAATGAGAGGGGCAGCGGGTTAGTGAACACTTTTGCATGGCCTTTAAAACAATGCTTGTCTGCGCTGAACAAGTAATGAGTGTGACAGGAAGATTTACATGAGCTAAAATTAGAGTGGGGAGGGAAAATGCCCTTTTACACCCAGAGAGCCTCGTGCAGTGTGTTCTATGCTAGGAAAGTGAGTGGAGCAGTTACACTGATGGGAAACGCAAGTATTATAACCTGGTTCGCTACTACTGTAGCATAAATTGTGATTAGCATGCTTGCCTGTACATGATCACAGGGTAGCTATTTTAGGTATTTCACACTTTACTGACTCAATTACTGTTGCCAGGGAAGAACACAGCTCCCTTTCAGGAATAATGTCCTGATGGCTTTTCAACATGCCGAGTTTTCAGAACATGAGCATGTAGACTGCTGCTGCACTTTCAAAACACATCAGAAAAAAAAATTATGTTTAATATCTATACTGATATGGACTGGGTAATGTGTTAGGAATGAAAGGATGCCACATTGTTTGATGAAAGTTAAAATTATCAAACCACACAGGGCTGAATTCAAAGACACCCTGAGAATCACAGGGAAAATAATGCGGTAGACAGGTGCATTTTGCTGAAATTTCATTGCAAATGGTGCTTTTATGCATGCCTCCTCTTAATGAGACAGCGGATGGTGTCCTGGAGGATCTCCTCCCAGATCGGTACCAGGGCATCACTGAGCTCCTCGACAGTGTGAGGTGCACTCTGGCAGCGTCGGATAGACCGAAACACAATGTCCCAGAGGTGTTCTATTGGATTTAGGTCAGGAGAGAGTGGGGGGCTAGTCATTGGTATTAATTCCTTCATTCTCCAGAAGCTGTCTGCATGCTCTTGCCACATGAGGTCAGATATTGTCGTGCACCAGGAGGAACCCCGGACCCACTGCACCAGCATAGGGTCTGACAGTCAGTCTGATGGCAGTCAGGGTACTGTTGCCTAGCCTGTAGAGGTCACTCATTAAACCAGCCATACTGAATGATTTTATAGGCCACATAACTGTAAAACAATAGAAACACTGATTGTAATTATGGTTTATCTTGAAATAATAGACAGCCATTTTAAGCTTCTTTCAGACAAAACATTTTCACCAGTGGTTTTTATTGTTTGCATCTGCACAGTGAAGCACATGGGGTCACTGAGAGAGCAACGGCAAGAAACACAGCGTGTGGGTGGGGGTGTATGTGTTGTTTTCAACAAGACTGGCACCACCTCAGGGTCTTGGAGATGTGCGTCACAGACTTTGTCCTAAACTGCCCCTTCCTCTAAACACACACACACACACACTTGCAGAGGGACGCCACCGAAACTCAGTTTCCTTATCGAAACGTTCCATTCACTTCCCTGTAAACATCCTGCACGACTAGCAGGTGCACAGATTATTTTTCCCTGTGCTCTCGATTCTTCTTCAGAAGACTACTCTGACTCTGTCTTTAACTTGTGTGTTGTCTGCACCCTGCAGGATCTCAGGAATCGGACAGCTCCCAGACAGCTAAGAAGGACATGCTGGCAGCCCTGAGAGCCCGACAGGAAGCTTTGGAGGAAACGCTAAGGCAGAGACTAGAGGAACTCAAGAGCATCTGCATACGGGAGGCGGTGTGTGCAAATTATAGTATAATTGGTGAATATTTTGACAACTGAAATCCTTTCTAACCTTGTTTCAACGACCTCACACCCCCACCTCCCTCCTTCCTTCTCCTTAATATTTTCCAGGAGCTGACTGGAAAGCTTCCAAAGGAATATCCTCTCGATCCAGGAGAGGAGCCACCAACAGTGAGACGGAAGATCGGTACCGCCTTTAAACTGGACGAGCAGAAAATTCTACCTAAGGGAGAGGTGAGGCCACTTTAGTAGCACTTTATCACGCTCTCCAATCTCCTACTCCCCAAATAAAAACATGAGGTCATCTAGCAGAGTCAGCGTTTGAAATAAATACCTAATAGTACATGTATTTAGCCTGGCAGTGTTATGGAGCAGCTGGAACATGTCAGTGTTAATTAGTTTAGAGAGTTCATCTCCTCTTAAGCTAGCTGTAATGGTCCACGCAGACCAGCAGCGTTGTTTAAGGGCTCTGTGTTACACAGAGCAAATCCAGGGTTGTTCAAGATTTAAATGAAGCTAATATCCTCTACATAATAGTTAGAAAATGGCATGGGATGAGGATTCACATAATAATAACGTAAATGATTCCATCAGAATTTAATTTTGAAGGAACAAAGAAAACTGAGAAGCCACAATCGGAGACATCTTGATCTTGTAAAGTAGCTTTGTCTCGGTGCCACTTTTGTGCCACAGTTAGATTTTCCAGAGCAGCAGAACTTCTAAATATAGCCCGGCTGGTTTCTTACCACAGGAAGTGGTGATAGTAGGATTGTGTGCGCGCCTGCATGTGTGCAGGCACCCGTGTGGGTGTGTTCCACAGAGGTTTGTACGGCTTGAAAAGAATCCAGTCGCACAGTATCACAAAAGTGCATCGCAAGCAAAACGATGTTTCTTGCATCTGCACGGAGCACCTTAAACTCGTACACACACACACACACACACACACACAGAAGCCATTCGGCTGTCGTGTGAAGCCACTGTTAGTGAGAGGGATTCTTCAGAAATGAGGTAGTCCACTGTGAAGTCAACCCAAGTGAATACATCATCGTTCTGTCTCTCTGGAGACAAGTGAAATCGTGTGTGTGTGTGTTCAGATGTCAGTGAAGTAATTACATGCAAGCTTAACAGAGTGTGTCACAGGACCTCCATGAGTTTGTTTTCTTGTCATGTTCATAAGTTTGAGCTGCTCCAACAGTAGCAGTATGTTGATGTACATTTTACTGTGCAAGCAACACATTGCATATATGTTTTATTTGGTTCACCTATTTCATTTTGGAAATCTCCGGAGGGCTGTGGAAGAGGAGAGAACGGATTGATGGAGAGGTTATTACTGGGGACAGAGTGTCTCAATAGAGATTGTCCAGTGGTGAGAAAATGCGCGGCTGCAGCACAGATAAATGATTTCCGTAGTGTGTTTTCTCTGGCAGGGTTCTCCTGTACGAGTGTAACCCAAATATGTTGCATGGGAGAGTTATTCTGAATCCGTGTCTGCAAACTAGGACTTGTTGTTTTTGGATTGTTCCTGAATCCAGTAACTTTTTGCCTGAGTTACTCAAAGTTTGCGATTGTGTTTGCGTATTTGCCAGGAAGAAGAGCTCGAGCGTTTGGAGCGGGAGTTTGCCATTCAGTCGCAGATTACAGAGGCAGCCAGGCGTCTCGCCAGCGATCCTCACGTAAGCAGTAAAAAGCTGAAGAAACAGAGGAAGACTTCTTATCTGAATGCGCTGAAGAAGCTCCAGGAAATTGAGAACTCCATCAATGAGTACCGGGTCCGCTCTGGCAAGAAGCCTACGCAGAGAGCGTCGCTTATCATAGAAGGTGCCAATATACTGTGTGTTCACTTAGGGAAAAATCTAATTGCTTTCATATCGGTGTCATATCTGTTTGCTTTAATTGCCACCACAGACAGCAATATTCTTATCTGCACTGTTAGATAAATCCACCCACTTTCTGTATTTTTGCTTTATTGATATAATAAAGATCTGAAAACAATGACACTGAAGCAAAAGCTTTTCGATATTCTAACCTCTTGTTTTTGTTTTTCCTGTCCTGCAGAAGCGAATATTGGCTCAGAAGACAGCTCATTGTCTGATGCACTGGTCTTGGATGATGGTGAGTTTCTATCCTTCACGTTATTCCCAGTGATGGTTGTGCTTTTATTATTCCTGATAATGATGCATTGCCTGACCCAATGCAATAATTACTTTGTTTCAGATGATCCTCAAGTTACAGGGACCCCCACCTTCTCTCCAGTAGCTTCACCTCATAAGGGGCTCCCTCCACGACCACCGTCTCACAGTCGCCCCCCTCCACCGCAGTCCTTGGATGGCCTGCGACACCTGCACTACACACGCTCTGACTATGACAAATCTCCCATCAAACCCAAGATGTGGAGCGAATCATCACTGGATGAGCCCTATGAAAAAGTCAAAAAACGCTCATCTCACTCCAGGTATGAGTGTGTCTCTAGACTGGATAGTATAGCAATGTGTTTTTTTTCTTTTTTTTTTAAAACAACAAATAGTTCATTCAGTTATTGTTCCAGCAGTGTGTGCAAGAAGTAGAATTGCAGAGAGGAACTGCAGCCAGCAAACATAGCAAGTTAATGGATGGACATTGTGCACATTGTGTGACTAGATGACAATAATGGCATTTATTAGGAATGAAGCTTATTCCATCTCTGTCTAGTCACAGGCGTTTCCCGAGTTCTGGCAGTGCAGAAGCAGGTGGTAGCAATTCTCTGCAGAGCAGCCCCATTAGGACCCTCCCCAACTGGAATTCTCAGTCCAGCATGCCATCAACCCCAGACCTAAGGACCAGGACCCCGCACTACGTACATTCCACCAGGTCAGTTGTTATACCTTAAATGCTTTCTTGGCTATTCAGAATGTGTATCAATCAGGTAAAGATAAAGAACATGTAACTAAAAGAAGACTGAAATGGAGCCTTTTTCACTTTAGCTCTCCTTCTGCTTTTCCATTTGCTAAATGTTACAATACTTTCTGTGTTAAAGAAATGACTTGGCAGATTTTTAAGCCTAGCCTTTACACTCAGCTTTTCCGCCAACTCTCACAGGTCAGTGGACATCAGTCCCACGCGTCTGCACAGTCTCTCTCAGCACTTTAGGAACCGCAGTTCCAGCCTTGAGTCCCAGGGCAAACTGCTGGCGTCCGATCCTGACGCACATCCGCACACCCTGGGCAGCCCTGACTTCTTCCTGGGCCCAGGACGCAGCTCCAATGGCTCTGACCCACTGGATGACTGTTCATCCTGCACCAGCCAAAGCAGCTCAGAACATTATTACCCCTCTGGTGGACCCCCTGGCAGTAATCCAAATTACTCTACTCTGGGAGAAGATTCACCCTCCAAAGCCAGGCAGAGGCAGAGGCAAAGGCACAGGTGTGTGTGCGTGCATGTGCGTGGGTGTGTCTCTGTGTGTAAAAGAAATAATAAAGACATCATTCTTTGCCTTCTCTCCTGCAGGTCTGCAGGTCACCTGGGTTCCTCTAACTCTGGCTCAATGCCAAATCTGGCAGCTAAGAATGGTTCTGGTGGAGGCTTAGGTAATAGTGGTGTGGGAGGGGGACACCATGGCGTCTACCTCCACAGCCAGAGTCAGCCCTCTTCCCAGTACCGCATCAAAGAGTACCCTCTATATGTAGAGGGCAGCCCCAACCCCGTGGTGGTGCGCAGCCTGGAGAGCGATCAGGAGGGCCACTACAGCGTGAAGGCTCAGTTCAAGACCTCCAGTTCCTATACAGCTGGAGGACTGTACAAAGAAGCTTGGGGGGGAGAGGAGGGAGGAGAGGGAAGTGGCCGACTTACACCGTCGCGCTCTCAGATCGTAAGGACTCCATCATTGGGGAGAGAGGGTGGTGGAGGCGGAGGAGGTGGGAGAGCGGCAGTATCCGAAGAACTGCGGTGCTGGTACCAGAGATCTTCAGGGAGCCTAAAGGAGAGGAGTCACTCACATTCAGGATCCACGTCCTCTGAGACTGGGTCACAGCAAGGCACTCTGGGACACGGTCGAGGAAGCAGAATAGGAACACTCGCCAAATGCTCACCAGGTAGGTGTTGTCATTAACCTTCATCTTATACAGGTGAAATGACATCAGCAGTGTGCTTTTAGATAATGAGGCTTTCATTGTGAGGCTCAGACTCATGACCTTAAAATTATGAGACTGACGCGCTACCTGCTGCACCAAGAAGGCCTGCAGTAACTCCCTGGTGTCACTAATTTTGTCACATAACCCTGAGACAGAAAATTGAGACCACCCCCACATGTAAAACATAGTTTAGATTCCTTTGCCCCTCATGTTATTGTAGCCATTGCAGGATCATTTAGCTTCGGCTCTTCTGACTGATAGGAGCTCTGTATTAGTTTTTCATAAATATTTAGATTAAGCATTACCTTTGTGTGGACATATTTATAGTAGGTGATTTTAGAAAAGTCTTCACAGCACTGATTTTAATAATTAAAAGGTTTAAATATCATATATTCAGCAAACATAGTCGTTCACACGGGGCTTCTTAAGCTAATTTGCTGAGCGTAAAAAGTTGCTCAGTTTGACTTTTGAATTACTGGTGTGTGTGAGCAGCATCTAGACATCAAGCTCATCACTCCTCACTAATGTGTAACATATAAAATGTGGGACTAATAAGTAATTATCCTCCCTGGAAACTAGTGGATGTTAGCAGACAGTGATGCAGGACAGCGGTGGTATTGATGTGTTTGAGCGACGGACTGGGAAGTTTAGCAGCTAAAAGAGACTGTTGAATTAGGAGTGTGTGTTTTACATAAGGCGTGAGTAGAGTGAGGGGTTTTACATGGAGCAGTATAGCTCGAGGTGTCTCCCTGAGCTAGATAGCAGGCTTTTCCCTTAGATCATTAAAGCTTAAGCTTTCGATAGGAAAATACACGTGGTCTTTCTCTTCTCCTCTTTTGTCTTTTCTCTTCAACTTAAACCCCAAGAGGCTGCTGCCTGCCCCACCTTGAGCCTGGTTTTGATGGAGGCCTCCTCCTGTTAGGAGCGAGTCTTGCTTCCTGTCCACCGTCGCCAAGTGCTTGCTAATAAGAGATCATCCAGTCTTGCTCTTAAAGTAGCGAGAACACCATTTATCTCACAGTATAAAGCACCCTGAGACGACTGCGTGTCTGAATTGAATTGACTGATTGTGAGATTAACACACAGCATACTATACCAACAAAAGCTGATTGATTTGTGTGTAAGGACTTGGCTGCATTTAGTGAGTAAAACGCACGCCGCCTGCTGTATGATCCATGCGCTCAATAAAACATTATTCATGTATATTCAGAGATTAGAGTTCTGATTAAGAACTCTCACTAAGTAGTTCAGCAGTTCAAATCGCATTTATTTTTAATTATGTATGAATTAATAATGTTTATAAAAAATGTAATCACTGAGCAATTAAAGCTGAATTTGAATGTTAAATTTCTGGGTTTGTGACGTGAAGCCTCGCAGACTTTGGTCATACATACATGTTAAGGTCTTCCGCGTTAACGTGAGGATTCTTGCATCTCCACCCAGTTTTCTCACATGGATGAAATTTAGCCTTTGAATGTCTGTGTGGGGGAGTTTTACAGTGAATAATCTCTTTAAGAGGACAGCTAAGAGCTAAAACAAAAACACACCTTTCACCTCACTGTAACCTGTTTTTGTTTTCATCGCTTGACTGTCTTTTTGTTTTCTTCTTTTAGCTGCTTCCCCTCACAGCCAGAGGAGTATGACACCCTCAAGTGAACACGCAGCTACACCCACACCTCCCTGCAGCCCCCAGCACATCCTTAACTGGCAGAGCGGGTAAGAAACCCACCGGCACACATAAGGTCAGATGGGAATATGGGGAATGGGAAAACTGCTTCAGCTACTCAGCTTCTTTTTCCTTCTCTATATCCAGGACTCACTCTTAACACACTCCCAAACTTTGAGTGTCCGATCTTTGTGTCGCTGTCTGTGATTTTTGGACGCAAAGTCGTTTGTAACTCTTTTCAGACTTTAGTCAGATCATGTATGTCTGTATTTTCCATCCTGCTTTCCTGTTTGTGCTCTTCATGTTTTTACTGATGTACTTTTTTTTTTCTTCATTGTTTTCTCACGCCGATAAGCTTTTTTTTTCTCTTGGAAATCTTATTGCTTAATGTTTGTCATTTCTTTCTTGTCCATCTTTCTCTCTTTACTAACCCTCCTTTCCTTATGTGTGTGTCCTCTCTCCTGGTTTAGAGGCACAGCAGACTGCTCTCCTACTGAGGACGTCTGTCAGTCTCCCCCTCAGCCCAGCTCTGATGCATAGAGGTACCGTCTGCGGTCTAAATTTAGTGTAGTATTAGAAAAATGCGATATCAGTAGAATTTGAAGCAAACTTTTTTT
The DNA here is from genome assembly GCA_015052665.1 of Apistogramma diplotaenia. NCBI lineage: Eukaryota > Metazoa > Chordata > Actinopteri > Cichliformes > Cichlidae > Apistogramma > Apistogramma diplotaenia. The sequence goes on along the minus strand of VOQJ01048092.1, from coordinate 191,787 downwards.
TTTTTTATTATAGAACATCATGACCAAATTTAGTCAAACTTTTAATTCACAGAATCAGAATCCCATAAAAATGTGATAAACACATGCACATCTGTGGGGCACTGAGCAGCGATGGTTCATGTCTTGCTCTTTGATGGTGGCGGTCTGGGTCGTGAACTCACTCCCTCTATCTGTTTGAGTTTTGCATGATTTCTGCTTCGTTCTGATTCTAATGCTTTACTGCGGCTCACAGCATTTACTAATAAAGAATACTTAACCATGCACTGTCACAGACCAGGTTTAAACAAAGTCATATTTGAATTGACTTTTGCAGTAAAAGGCTGTCCGGCAGCTGGCCTGATTCTGGTCTTTCTTCCTCTGCAGGACTTTGAGTGACAGCTGTTTTCTCAGCAGCCCCCTGTGTTCAGAGCTTGCAGATGTGCAGTGGTACGGACAAGACAAGGCCAAACCTGGAACGCTGGTCTGAGACCTTCCTATGGGGCCTAGAAGAGTCCCTTTGCCCTCTCCTACTGCCTCTCCATTGTCCCTCACGATTACCCATCAACAACCAACAACCTCATCCTTAAAGCCCCCCCAGAAACCCTGCTCTGAGCAGACTGACGGGCTGGATATGAGCCTCCCTCCTCCTTACATCTCACCACCTCTTTATTATGACCTGTCTGTTACAGTTCAGCAGGACAGGAACTACTTGCTGAGCTCTTTAAGGGCAGATTTCGCAGAACAGACTGAGAAGTACCACCTCAGCTGTTGAACTGTCACCCTACAGCACCACAGAGCCCTTTCTTTACTCACCTACTGCAGCACACAGGTAACAGGGCAACGGGAAGAGAGAGCACAGAAAAAATATCACACATGCAAATCAAACTCAGCAGAACCAACACAGGCCATCCCAGGACCTGCTTCACGTTCACCTTTGGTCCCCCAGACTTACTCCAGTGCACTGCCTCCTGATCAGAGGATACCTGCTGGATTTGAGCCACCAGTTTAAAACCTATCTCCAGGCCCAAATGAACTGTGTCACGTTTCATTCCCATTAACACTGTTTTTTTTTTTTTCTTTTTTTTTTCCTGCATATTTCTA
>VOQJ01048092.1:173682-190051 GCA_015052665.1 Apistogramma diplotaenia | reverse complement strand
GTTTATATTTTTTGTTTTGGCGGGGTGGTTGGGGGGAGGAGGGGGGAGGGGGGAGGGGGTTTTTTTTTTTTTTTTTTTTTTGACTGAAGCTTGTTGGTCTGGGCTTTCACGCTACTTTATATTAACCCCTGAAAGTTAAAAAAAAAAAATGTCTGACAGGTCTTGGCATAACTTATATTTTAATATTGTGGCTCAGTGCTAATTGTTAAACCTTTGATTATGGCTCTACACCAGCTCTTACCGTGCTGAGTATCCCTTTATGGCACTGTGTTGACTCGTTTTATCTGCTCCAAACATGTTGGTGCTTTACATCAATACTGTAATTTACTACTGAAATCATTGCAAACTACACCGACCCCCTTTACACCCCCCCACCCCACCATGGAAAGCCATTCTGTGAACTAACACTGAGGCACAGCAGACAGGCGACATCCAACAAGCATTCATTTGGTATCAGGTGAAATGAAATTTTCTTTTATCACGACTAAGTCTGAAAGCACAACATTAACAGTGTCTTTGAGGGCTGGACCTGCAGTAAGTGTATTCTCATATCAAAGTGCAACCACAAAGTGTTAAAGGGCAATTCTCTCCTCATTTCAGGCTTAAAATAATTAAAGCGCCATCGTCAGGGAAGAAAAGCTACAGCCAAGACAAAAATTCTTTAACCCACTCAAACAGAGAATTATTTTCTCACGCATCCCTAATCAATGAAATGTTCAGAACAGGGTTAGAAAAGCACATCTAGTTTTGTAATAATAATAATGATGATAATTTTGGCTGTTTTTTGTAGCTGGCCTTGAATTTGTTTGCTTCTCTTTCTTTGACAAGTGTTTCCTTCAAAATCTGAATTAATCAAATGTCATTTAGTTCTAAAATACATCGTGAATCTCAGTGAGAGACCCTCTTGCACCATGTAGACTGGATTAAAGGTGTACTGTGCTTTTTGGTGTGAGAGGAACGGTATGTCTTTCATTTGTATTTCCTTCATAGACTGCTGTGAGTTGTTGTATTTTGCCCCGTTCTACAATATTTTAGTGAGAAGGTTTAGCCCGCTTCCTGCATGGTTAGTTCTTTGAGAGTTGTTCATCCCAGGCTTGGTCAAATTGAATCTTTAAACAGAACTGGAATCAGTAATCACTGGTTAACACCTATGATGTTTTTGCTCAAGTGTATTTGTTAAGTTCGATCTTGCTTCTCTCTCTGAAACATTTCTGTGCCAGGCACAAAATCCCACGCATGCCCTGACCATCCTGTGAAGGACCCCAAAGGACAGCACCCAGCTTCTTCATGCTAACATTAGCATGTTTTACCCCACAGTGTTGTTCCACACCAAAAAAAAAAGAAAAAAGTACCATTATGACCTTGTTGTAATCTCTGACCTCTGAGCCCATTGTGAAGAAGTGTGACATCCTTTCCCTTCATATTTCCAAATAACATTTTTCCTGCGCTCCATACTAATGGATGAGGTTTTTGTAATACTCCAAGAGAAATGAACTAACTATTTTATCAGTCTTTTCCTTGTATGTACTGCTGGGGCACTCTTAGGTTTTGTGGGGTTTTTAACATTCACATTCATTGTTTTAACAATGTTCCATTTTATATGAATCAGTATTGTTTGTTTGTTTTTAAGTTTCAGACATTGTAACAACCCTTTCAGGTGCTACAAAATGACCAGTTACTGCTTTGTCATGTAGGATCTAGACATTTCTTCATTGTTATCAATAGATTCAATACCAGATGTGCAAAATGAAGCTTATTTTAACAGACAGTTTAATAGTAGAACACTTCCTCTACCAGACAATACAGCATGTAACTCAATTTTATCAGTTCTGTTCAACTGAAACAATACATTAAAGGTGTTGTAGGAAAAAAAATGTGGAATTGATTAAAAAATAACTTAATTCCACGCTTAATTTATTCTTTTTTGTATTAAGAATTTGTATAGTAACTTTGCATTTTTCAAAACTGTGTTGTTGGAAATTGATGATGAAATTTTCAAGATGAGAAGCTGTGGTGGTTCTCGGGAGTAAGAAAATAAATTATTGATGAATGTTCTCAAGATGAGTGGTCTGCTTTGTTTTGTTTTTTTCACTTTTCCCATTCCCTTTCTCTAAAGTGGCTCGGATCACATACTGACAGGTCATAGTATCAGCCAAACCTATCAAAGGGAATCCCAACATGTGGTCACCGCTTCCTCTCGTCCGGACACACTCACTCTCTTAACATCCGAGCTTAATTTACTTCCCTCCTTTCTGCCCCTCGGAGAGGATTTCCTGTGGAGTCAAAGTGAAGATGCACTCCGAACAGAAAAGCTATTACTCATCACACCACATAGTTAAAAAGCTAAATTTGAACATTTTAATTTGCTGCTGCTAACTGATATCCACTAAAAAGTCCGCCTTTGTGTTAATTCTGGCATGAGATGCAGAATGCTGGAAAAATGTGTGTTCAACTTAACGTGTACATTCCTATTTTAAGCCCAGCACACAGGCCAAAAACACACAAATAGCACTTGTGATCCTTTGTCGTGGTTTATGGCGTCTATCACACGAACCTAGTGACAGTTACTGAGAGGACACCCAGCTTTTTCATCCTAGTTTGGTTTGTGCTGCTTCTGTGTCCATTTACTCATTAATCCCACGTTAGTCTTTGTACTCGGTGTGTTCCCATAGCAGCTCTCCCAGCCAAGCAACAGCTGGAAGCTGTTAGCCAGAACTGCCGTGAGAAAGTAGCAGCACTCTGATTTTTTTTCCACTCATATGTCTGTCTGTGCATGTTTGTGCGTGCATGTGTGTGTGTGTGTGTGAGTGAGAGTGAGAGAGTTCTTGTTGCAGGACTGGTGTATGACCTTCGTTTAAATCCCTAATTAAATCCTCCATCACTGAAATACTCAGACACGCCACACCCACTACTACAAAACATTAAGTATAGGAACGCGTATGCCTGTGGCAAATATCTGTTTCTGAGTTTATCCTGAGTTTGCGACGTGGGTTAAAGTTCACGTAAGATGCTCGCAATCCCATTTATCCGAAGGGGAGAAAAACTGACAGATTCTTGCAAGATTTTTCAACGGGAACATTTATATACAGTCACTAATGGCTAGATTACAGTAAGAGAACATGTCACACATTAATTAGATCACTCTGTGTCTTCACACTCAACAAGCTGGTATCCAGAGTCCTGACATTATTAATGTCTGAAAGCTTAAACACTAAAATGTATTCTCCAGTTTTACACTAAACTACTGCAGTGGATCAGAACATCGCGCTGGACTATAATGTGAAAAATCTGTGGCAATGCTGCCCTCTACTGTCCTCAGCAGAATAACATCTGAGTAATTAAAGAAAATCAAAACAACGTGACAGCAGGTTTAACCATTAAAGCCTCTTCATTTTTTTTAAATCACAATTTTACTGACAAATTTACACGGAAAGGTTCACTATATGAGTATGAATCCACAGGCCGACTGGAGCCTTTCACTGAGGGGTCTGTGCGGAGCTATGTGGGCTTTCTCCACATAATCCAGCTTCCTCTCACCGTCCAAAGATATGCATGTTAGATTAACAGATGTTTCAAAATTGGCCCTACGTGTGAGTGTGAGCATGACAGGTTGCCTGGAGGATAGGCTCCTGCCTTTACCATATCTGCTATTATATTAGGAAAGCAGAGAAAGAGTTTTCAGGTCTTTTAGTTTCCCAGATCCAGTTCCATTTGTTCCAGGAGAGGCCCGTTGGTTTCATCCAGATCCTGTCAAGAAAAGCATTCAGGTGAAAGGAAATTCAGCACTATGACAATCCTGACCAATCACAATTGAATACCCTTGAAATAATTCAATATCTGTCATCACATCCTTAAAAGCTGGCAGAATTAAACTGCACTCCTGATCACCAGCAGTCTCTTAAACTGGAAGTCAGTCAGTTTTTTTTTTTTAAACCTACAACATTTACCTGTGTGACACGGCTGTAAACTTGAAGATGGGGGGAACTGTAGCGGCGCAGGCCCCTCCAGGACAGGAAAAGTATGTAGAGTGATGCGAAGAAACAATGTACAGTGAACACTACGGAGCTTGCCCTTGCAACATAAGAACCAGAGCGCTAGTGGGAGAACGGTAGAAAAGAGAGAAAGAAAGGAGGTGAACAGAAACCCCAAAAAGAGACCGTTTACAGGACCTCCACGATAAAGAAAACAGATTCTACTGCAGCGCTGAAAGTACCTGTTGGTAGGTGAGTGTGGCAGCTTGTACAGATCTGATGCTGTTGGCCAGCAAAGCCGAGAATCCAAACACGAGACTGAAGATGTTCACACCCATCAGAGCGATGATCTGTTGGTTGTAAAGATCAAATTAACTGATAACATGAGGGGGAAAAAACGAGTTACGTAAAAACACCTTAAACGTTTTACCTTAAATTTATTTGCTTTTCTTTGAACCTCCATTGCCAGACATCCAGCAGCCACATACTGTAAGAAAAAGCAGACAGGACCTGATAGTTGACTCTGTTTCTCTCTATGGAAACAAAGTTTTTTCTGTGAGTGTATGTCAGTGTAGGCTGAAGCAGATGCGGACTCACAAATATACTTGACCATGCTGGTATTGTCATGGAGACAGCACAGCTGTAGCTCACACATGCATGGGTGATTGTGGTTAGGATGCAAGCTAAGGCACTGATGATTTGAACCACCTAAGGGGAAATAGAGAGTAAAGGGCAGGCAGTCTCAAAGTTTCAGGATATGAATAGTTTGGGCACAAGAATGTAGCTTCTCACCCCACTGACTAAAAGTCTAGTATTAACCACAGTCCCGAACCAACGATGAATCCTGGCATTGCTTAGCTCCCCGTTATTAGTAACCTGAGTTTGGGGGTGTGGTGAGGGTGCATCAGTACAAAATACATGGTACAGCCCCTCCTGAAACATGTTCTGCCTCATCTGTCACAGAGAAAAAAAAGTTAACTTGCTGGAAAGCAAATCACAAAAAACGTGGACACCTTTGATTTCGATTTTGCTTTTCATTTCCGTCTGTGACCTCTTACCTCGCCCAGATCTCGTAAAGCTTTTCTTCATTCATCCACAGGCTTTCATGTCAACACAAAATATCCATCCAACTAGAATAAGGGGCATTAAACAGCTTTGCTGAGTGCTAAACAGTTGCTTCTTAGACCACACAGCAAACCCATTTGGTCAAAGTTCACTCGAGTTGGATGATAATGAAGGGTTAAAGTTCACGGTTGAGGAAGTGATTCGGGAAGCTTGTTAGTCACGAGGAAAACACTTAGCTTGTGTGCAGGACCCAAAAAAAACTGTATCCTGCTAATGTGAACATGTGCCTAAATTCTTACAGCTCAGATATTTTAATATTTCATTTAAAATATTTGCTCATTTTGAATTTGATGGCAACACATCTCCAAATGTTTAGGGCAGGGCCAACAAAAGGCTGGAAGAGTTGTTTCTCAGAAGTACTGAGGCAGCAGTTGCATAATGTTTTTAATATTTCAGTCACGTTAGGAAGTAAGGCTGTCTGAATCTTCCTAACAAGTTTACTTTGGAAACTCCCAAATCCACTCTTGAAAAAGATATTATACTGTATTTTACAATATTTAAGTTACCCTTCACTTTTTAATCCAAATGTTTCTGTAGAAAAAAAAAGAAGCAAAATAAAATACATTTTTAGATTGTCTCTTTAATGAGATATTAGTTGAATTTTACAGTAAATGGAATGGCGACATAAAAACATTTATCCTTCCTTAAAAGATACTTTTTATACTTTACAGTTTACACAAGTATTAATGAGGAAAAAAAGACAGATGGATATTAAATGCAAGAACACGTCACCTTGTCAAAATAATGGCCGAGGTCATTTTTTTAATGAAAGTTCTATTTTTGCCTAAATCATATAGATTTCTATGGGGCTGTTTTTCTATTTTCTAAAACCCTAAAAAAATTACTCGTGGCCATTATTTTAACGAGGTGACGACAAACAAAAATACAATGAAAGAACAAAGTGATTGTGCATTAATCTTTACAGTTGCATTTTTTTCCAATTATTTCACATCATGAACACATTAAATCACTGTGTCTGTACAAAAGCTGTGTCTGTGAACCAATAAACGCTGCAACTATGAATATACAACGTGCGTCTGAACTGATCCTGACAACGAGACAAATCAGAGTGACAGCTAAACATGACAACCTCGAGAAAACGTTAAATGATCGTCGTGGCTGAAATAATTCACATTTACAACTTGGACTCAAACCTGCTGCTGACCTTCTACCGCTCATCCATCGAGAGCCTGCTGACGTACTGTATCACAGTATGGTACGGCAGCTGCACTCAGGCAGACAGAGAGAGGCTTCAGAGGGTAGTCAAGACAGCACAGAGGATCGTTGGCTGCCCTCTCCCCTCCCTGATGGACATCTACACCTCACGCTGCCTCAGCAGAGCCAAGAACATCATCAAGGACAGCTCACACCCTGGCTTTGACCTGTTTGACCTGCTGCCCTCTGGCAGGCGCTACAGGTGCATCAAAGCCAGAACAAACAGACTCAAGAACAGTTTCCTTGTTAAAGCCATAACCACCCTGAACTCTCACACACTTTAAAATCCTGCTGAAATCCTGTCATGATTTTATTTCCAATGTTAAGAGAGGGGGCAAAAGTGATTCTAAATCAATGTTAGTGTCAAATGTGGACTCAGAGAAATTTGGGTTGATTGTATATTTAAAATAATTCTTATAATGAATGGCAGATTATAATTGTCACAGTGCAGCACAGCATCATACTATAGCACTGTAGCATATGTATGTATTTTGTATGATGCTCCTGTGGGTTTGCCACTAACAATAATGACAATAAATTGAATTCTTTTTCTTACACTTAGATTATTATAAAGAAGTCACCCAAGCACAAATTCAAATTTCAAGAACAACTCAAATAAATCTATTATAGTTTCTCCATATTGTTGTTATACGATAATGGAGCGATTGATGTATCACAATGTAATCAATATTCACTCTAACTACATCAAATTGCGCCACCCAGAGGTCATTTGGCTTCATTACAAGCAATCAAATAATTTAACTTCATTTATCCTGGCCACAACAATCTTCACGACCCCCACCCCCAACTTTACGTCTACAGTCCCACTCCGTGGATTTTATGAGCACATCATACTTAGCAGTAAAGTAGACGAGACTGAGTAAAATCCCAGTTTGACTCATAATTGAACATTATGTCAAATATACCAGCCTTCCATTTGCATTTATGTGACAACAAAGCTGGTCACCTAGGCAACCAGAAACCACAGGTTTGTCAGGGATCCATGACACAGGAGCTTCAGTTAGGGCAGTCACAGTCCTCACAGCTGACGTAATTATTGACATGCAAAACTCTCGCGTGTTGCTACGTCATAATTAGATCCTTTGATGTGACCTTGCTTCGAAGTGGAACGAAGTCCTTATATAGAAGTTGATTTTAAATTTCAGTACATTCTGTTTTTCGCCAGTCCACTGACGGTAACACCACCAAACCATTTTTCAACGATTTTTACAGATACTTTGGTAAAGGTAAGTATCACAGCTGTAGAAAACGTTTTTCAAACAAAATAGCACATTATATAGCACATTATACAAAAGTCGCATTCTAGTTGGATTATTATTATTATTTATTAGAAGCAACTTCGATAGTTAACCTCTTACACACTTTAATTGAAGAAAAGAGTCAAACTAAAAGTCTGATCTGTTGCCACGATACAAATCAGAGCAAGTTTCATATGTGGAAAAAGCTAAATTCTAACATTTTGTTCATAAAAACAAGCCAAGTTAGAAAACAGTTCATGTAAAGGGTATCGCTGACTGTGCAGAGTTGCTTCTAATCAAAATGGACCTGTGCTCACATTGTGAGCCAGAAAGTTACAAATTTTTGTCAGATTAACTTAACATCTGTCCATCTCTTTTATTATTTTACAGCCATGTTTAGAAGGAGCGATCGTTTGATGTCAAACGGCTATTACAACAGCGCCTGTGAGCGACCCATCTCCTACAAGGAGACGATGTACAGGTAAGGTGTAGTATATATCTGTGTGATTGTGCTTTGCTGTCATGCATGCACATATATGCATGGTATATGATTTTTTTTCTATAACAGTGATGTGTTTTCTAACATAGCTTTTTTGTCATTTGGTTTTATTCTATTCAGGGTTTTCAAAAAGAGGAAATCTGGTCTACGTTCCAGATTTCAAGCAGAACCAGAACCAGATGTCTTTGGTCTGGATTTGTTGGATCCAGAACCAGAGATGGGACCAGATGTGCCCAGAGAAACTGGCTCCCCAAAAAAGAGGATGTTTCTTTTAGTCCTGCTCTTCTTCTGTTTCGGTAAATGATCTCCTTCATATACTATTCCACTCTCAACCAGCACTATGTGTTGTTCTTTTGAATTAAACATCTTTGTGTTCTCTTTTTCTCTTCAGGACTCTTTTCAACTCTGGCTGTCACTGAATTCGCCGCCGCTGTCAGAAAGGTATGGTAACAAAAAATAATAATTCTGATGATGCCAACATATTATCATAAGGTGTTTACATAAACATAAACGTATTCTTCTCTCAATTACAGGTCTTCACTGGAAGCTCTGAAGACATCAGGAAAGAGATAAAGGATCTCCGAGAGGAAATGAAGGAACTCAAGGAGAAAATACAGATTTTCTGGCCGGATGATAGTAATTTTGCCCTGGAGTCATCAGGTGAGACATTAATTCAAACTGAAAGTTACATAAGCTTTATTTATTTATTTTTTTTGTACAATTAATGTCCCACTCTGTTTTTATTCTAAAGGAGCCAGAATCATATATGAAACAACCTCAGAGCCCTTTCGTCCAAAAGTGCCAGGATGGAAGTTTCTGGAGTTTGAATTACCAAGTTTCAAGCGACATCCAGCTGTAAGCCCAAGGATCCTTCTTCAGGTAAGAGCTTGTTCCACAAAATAATGTGATATGCCTGCATGATACAATGGTGTGACGACATTGGTCTTGACTGAACTCTTATTTTTATTTTTAAAGGATTGGGCTCCTATGGTTCCGGGAAAGTGCTTCGCCTTTGAAGGTTCGGAGGGCCAGCTGTCAGTAAAGCTGTCCCACACCATAGAGGTCATCCACGTGTCCATTGGGCACATCCCAAGTAACATTTCCCCAAATGAACACATCAAAAGTGCTCCCAGGCGGTTTTCAGTGTTTGTAAGTAACAAATTTCTCAGTTTTCATTCTTTGCAGCACACTATTGAACTTTTGCATATATCACAGTATTTTAAACATGTTCATAACTTGATATGTATCTCTTTGTGTGTCTTCAGGGAAAACTAAATTTGAAGGATCCAGACATCTACCTGGGCACATTTGAATATGATGCAGGAGGACCACCCCTACAGACCTTTGAGATACCTGTGTGGAGTGTGGTGAGACACCTTTCTCTCCAGATCCACAGCAACTGGGGCAACCTCGAGTACTCATGTGTGTACAGGGTGAGAGTAAATGGGAAGCTGGCACATTATAGATATAGAGACAGGAAGAATTAGAGATACAACAATAGGATGAGATAGCTGTGAGTTCACTCTCTCATTAGTCACATACACATATTCTTTCACCAACTTGTTAAAAATTAGAGTAATTGTAGATTAGCACTTAAATATAGCTTCCCTTATAGTAATCATCCTTAATTTAGTCATGCTGGGGAAATAGGAAAAGAAAGAAATTATGTGAAGATGAATCTGACTGCAAACCGTTTTCCAGAATTTTTTCAGAGGTGGATGTTCGCTGGGTGGAGTCTGTTGAAACTTAACAGTCTCATATCCAGTGAACATCCATCCACAAAATACTGGTTCAGTGTTTGCAATCTGATTCACTTCACCCCCAACCGGTCGAGGCAGAAGACTTGCCCCTCCCCGAGCCTGGTTCTGCCGGAGGTTTCTTCCTTTTAAAAGGGAGTTTTTCCTCCCCACTGTCGCTAAATGCTTGCTCGCAGGGGATCGTCAGATTGTTGGGGTTTTCTTTCTTTTCTTTTTCAATCATCCATTGAGATGGTTATTTTTTATAATTTGTCTTTTATGTGGCCAATAAATCAATCAAATAAAAAATATAGTAAAATTAAAAAGAGACGTGTGTTTCAAAATTCTTAAATGTCAGTGTACGTTGTGATGCAAAACTACAAATTATGCAACTTTATTATTATCCTTCACCTACTGAATAATGAGCAAGATCAAATGTACTGCATTCCCAGGATTTATAACGGAAGTCTAAACAGTGCTTTTGAAGCCTACACTGTGAAACAGCATTTAAAGATTAGTGAGGTGACTTCAAGTTTAAAAAGGTGTTTTCAGTGTTACAAAAGTGGATTACTACATACCAGGCACCACCACAACCATCACAGTAACTGACCAATTACTTCTCTCTATACTGTCACCATCTGAGGGAGATCCCATGGACTGTGGTGACCTAGTAAAAAGGTCAATAGTTTTTGGAGTCTCTCTTTCAGTGGTGGGCATTAATGAGAAATAGACTTGTACACTGTAAGACATTTCAAGTCAGTTAAACTTGCAAATCAAAGTCCACCTGCTGCCTTAAAATTGCATGTTAACTCAACTAGCAGTTTATCATTGATTGCTTCAGCTCAGAAATTAAAGCTTAAAAAGTTGATTGTACTACATTGTTGTTGTTGACAAAGTTGATTTAAGTTTTTATCACTTGCTGTCTCAACTTGATACTTTGAGTTAAATCAAAAAAATGATTATTGGTGCAAGAAAACTATTTATCACTTGTTGTTTCAACTTAATACTGTAAGTTAAAACTCAGGGAGAGAAAGTGTGGACAGGCAGGGTTAAGAAATGTTACTAATCAAGTGTCTCAGTGTGTCAAAAGCAGGTTAGACCCGGACCTGGATCAGCCTCCTCCCCGAGCACAGAGGCCGGAACAAAACAACATGTTGTCCTGTCAACTTGTTGGATCGAGATTTGATGTGTAAACCTGGGATTGTCATTGTGTCAGGGAATGACAGTTTGATCATCACACAGGTGAACAGAATGTTGCAGATGGTTAAATATGACTCAGATCTGCTGCTGTATGCATATGAGTGGAGCCTCCAACAGACTGCTTTGTTTCCTCTTTGTGATGAGCTGGTAAAGCTTGGGCAACAACACACATACACAGACACACACAAAAATCTGATTACAGGGCAGCAGATTCATTACATGTAACAGCATGTGTGTGTGAGGGAGCTGATGGGCAGTTTGAGGAAAATGGTACAGAGAGAGGCAGAACACTGAAAGGGTACGAAAAGGCAGTGTATTTTGGACTAAAGATAGATGTGCAGCTAAAATTACTCTCACAAATGAACATAACATCCCTATATTTTCTTCCTTTGGGCTCAATTCTCAGAAAACATGGGATCTCTTTCCATTGTTATGCTAACGACAGTCAGATAAATATGCATCTATAGAAAGGCGTCTTTTCGATTAAGCCCCTACTGTTGTGTCTTCAAGACATTAAAGCATGGATGGCTTTAAACTTTTTAAATTTTTAATGGCAAGAAAACTGAATTGATGGTGTTTGGTCCGAGTAGCTCCTGTGAAGCCTGTCTTGTTGATTTGGGGCCCTCGGTGTCTTATCTAAAGCAGACTTTTTCTAATTTTGGTTTTAAGATTGACAGTGATGTTAAATTAGATCACCAGGTTAGAGCAGTGGCAAAGTCCCGCTTTTATCATCTTAGGCAGCTGGCAAAAATGAAACCAATTCTTTTGAAGCAACATTTTGAAACAGTGATTCATGCCTTTGTTACAACTCGGCTCGATTACTGTAATGCTCTAGTAGGATTTGCACTGAAAACAGCCATGCTAGCGTGTTCGTTTAATGAAAAAGGATTCCAAACACAAGTTATAAAAATCCATAAGTTGACTTAAATCAGCCAACGCAATTGCTACAGAATCGATTCTGGGACAGACCTCCTTACTAACTACTACATGGCGGAAGTCTGAGTACAACACAGTTTTCATTTTCAGTTTGTCTCTTTAATGAGATATTAGTTAAATTTGACAGTAAATGGAATGGCAACATAAAAACATTTATATTTCCTTAAAAGATACGTTTTATACTTATACAGTTTACACAAAATATTAATGAGGAAAAAAAGACAGATGGATATTAAATGCAAGAACACGTCACAAAGTTTTATTTCTGCCTAAATCATGTAGATTTCTATGTTTCAATGAGGTTTTTTTTTTGTATTTTCTGAAAAGCATAAAAAAATGACTTAGGCGATTATTTTAACGAGGTGACGACAAACAAAAATACACTGAAAGAACAAAGTGATTGTGCATTAATTAGTGCATTAATCTTTACAGTTGCATTTTCTCCAATTATTTCACATCATGAATACACTAAATCACTGTGTCTGTACAAAAGCTGTGTCTGTGAACCAATAAATGCTGCAACTATGAATATACAATGTGTGTCTGAACTGATCCTGACAACGAGACAAATCGGAGTGACAACTAAACATGACAATCTAACATTATTAAGATACAGATTTTTTTTTAAAAAAATGTTATTGGTACAGTTTTAAAAGAATCTTTTACTTCAGTATTTTTCTGTTTTGTCTTTTTTTTAAGACTTGCACTCATTATATGATAGATGGAATCTGTAACCAAAGCCATATAAAAAGTATATAAAACAACTACACAAATATTTGTTATATTAGCATATCTGTCTAGTTAACATGATCTCAATACTTCATTATTTGTAAAGGTCAAGGTTATCGTTAATACTTATGGGATAGCCCTAATCTCAATAGAGAAAATGCCATGATTGTTTCTCTCTGTCCATTAGTTGCGGTGAGATCTGGCCAGGTCATAGTTCAGATACACCACAGTAGCTGTGATATCATCCCTGTACATCCGAGCCAGATCCTCTGGCAAAGCGAGCATTGAGGCCAGCCTTTCCTGGGACAGCTCTCCATACTCCCCAGTGCCAAGAGCATGTCTGATGAGGTGTGTGACAGCGTTTGTGTCTAAAGCAGGGGAGGCACGGGCCCGGCGTTTCAGAAGGAGTTCATGCATCTGACCCAATTTCAGCTGCCTCTCGGACTGAGAAACTGGAGCCTGCAAAAGAGAAAAATCTGTCAGAAACATTCCCCTCCCCCCAGGTCAATTCATGTAGAAGTTGTGTGCTGTGAGGCAGCTACTCCAAACAAACCTGTAGGTGAATTCCACTCAGGTGCTCTCCGATGAGCCGCACTGCTTCCTCACTCCCTAGTTCATCCCACAGCCCATCGGTGCCGAGGATCAGGAAGCGGTCCTGAGGTCTCAGCTTGTGATAAGTGATCTCAGGTGACACGTCCAGGTAGGGTGGTGTTAGATAGTTAGGCGGAGTGTACTGATACAGATTGAGAGAGTCAAGGTCCACTCCAGATTCCAGGCTGGCTAAAATGCTTTGCTGCAGCTCACAGCTCCATTTGAATCTCACGTCACCAAAGGCACGCAGGGGCATTAGGACCTGACAGTAAGATAAAGAACTGAATCAATGACTCAGTTTCTAAAATGAATTTACAAAGACCTGTTACTGTACATGCTGTGGCAACAACTCACTCCTAGCAGTCTGTCATCTGTAAGCACGGTGTCGCACTCTGACGCTGGATGCTGGGCTTTGATGCGTTCCACCTCGGCCTGGTTCTGTGAGTTATGGTCTCGAGAAAGAGGTAAAGCGCTCCACGAGCCATCTTTGTTTTGCACCCCTAGTACTGCTCGGCAATCGCCGGCATTCGCCACATGGATGCCATCCATACCAACATGAGCCACACAAGCAGTGCACCCGGCAAATGCAACCTGGACAAATAAAGCACACGATGCATGCGTATCAACCCTGTGTGAACATAAATACACTGGAGCTGCGAAAACTGCTGTATCTTATAACCTGGATGGCTGTACTTCTCATCAGGTCACTGGAAAGTGGAACTTGAGCCTCCAGGGAGATGTCGGCATCAAGCCGTCTGAAAGCATAATCTAGAGCATCTTGAGGACTAAAAGAGAAAATGGGTTTTCTTGTTTGTGCTGTTATTCATGCACGGACAACTGACTGGTTAAAAGCAAATTTTTTGTTTGCATTATGCAGTAAAACAAAAAATAATAATTAAAATGTAATTTTTTTTAAATATTGGAGGGAAATGAAGCAAAAGTTGGTTTGAAAGAATAACTCGAGCTAAATAATTCCCCCCAATCTTCGCTTAAGAGGCATGCGAGACTTACCTCATGCCTGAATCGTGTTCATCACTGTCCAGCAATTCTTGCCAGAAGACTCTGAGGTTGTTGATGTACAGGGAAGCAGATTCACGATAATTAAAGTCTGTATGATGTTTATACCACTGCAAGATGGGAGGAATGGGTCTGCCATACTCCATGCATTTCTCAAGCTCTTCCAGGCTGTGCTTTGGCATCATTGCAACTGCTATATAGTAGAGCAGCCGCTCACTAACAGCCTGTGCACACGCCCACCCCCCATGGCCATCAAACACGCCAAAGAGCATGCCCTTTGACTGGAGAAGACAGAGAAACATGACATTTGATTTTACAAGAAGTGACATGAAGATTGCACTATAGAGAGGGGGGAAAAAAACGACATGCCTGTAAGCAGGTAGCTGCACTGCGACGGTCCTCATTAGGAGTGTTAGCAGCAAGCTGGTTGCTCTCAAACTTTCTCACAGCACTGAGTCCCCTGCCATCAAACTCTGGCACACTCACAGACTGAAACAGAAATGAAAATTTTTGTTATTTGGGGATGTGACGGCAAAATTAAATGGCACAAGTACTGAAAACGGCTGCAGGAAAGCTTAAAAATAGGATCATAACGGAGGAAAGTCATTATTTAGTGCATAGTTCCCATTCTGCATGTAGTACACTGGCAAGTTATTCAGTGTCTGTCTGCAAACACCTCAGTTCCCAAACACTTGCAGAGGTTTTTTTTTTTATTTCTTCAAAGAAGAAATGATGCAGCATAATGGTAAGCATGCTGCTGTCACAGTTTTTAATGAATGATATTCTGTCTTTGTAGTATTTTCATTTAAATAATAATTAAATTCTATTTTGTGCACACTTTACACAAAAAAGTTATAACATTTTTGTACATGGGGTGGTTTCTGAGCAATCTATTTGTCACCTATATATTTTAATGTCCTGCACGTATATGGTTTTTCTTCCTCCTCTTGCAGAAGACAGACTCTGCGCTACCCCTTACCTGTTCATTGGACCTCAGAATACTGTTGATCTGTACTCTGCTCAGCTGGAAGTCCAGATCCTGACGAGTTGAGAGGTGTCGCTGGCTTTGAGACCAGTTTCCAGATTTCTCACCACTGGAGGGACTCCAGGATGAGAAGCGATAGCAGTGGTCTAGTTGAGGTTGAGAACAGGAAAATACTACAGCGTGGGCATACTGAAGAAGAAAGGGGATTGAAATTAAATTAGGGTATACTATTATATTAAAACGTAGACTAAAACAATTAAAGCACACAAACCTGGAATTGGGCGGCAGAATAAAATGTCAGTGAGTAGTTTGCGGCTCGTTGCAGGATGCTGGCGTACACACGTCCATACATCGCTAAGGCAACGCTGTAGATAGGCTGTGCTGCAGCCTAGTCACCTGTATACCTGTAAAGTGAATTAATATGTTATATTATACATTTAATTGTGTGAATGGTGAAGCCACCAATGTTGGCCGTGACAAGCTAGCTAACATAAATATTTAGCATCCTATATGCTCCAGGGATCAACGAGATTTAGAGTAACAATATGATCAGCTTGTTATACGTCGATACCAAGCGAAATACCTGTTCTTCTTCAAACGTTTAGGTAGCTGTATACGTGCAAGTCCGTCACGTACTACTGGAACTGGCTACATAAACGCTGGCTAGCTGGCTAGCTTACGCTAACGTTTGGTTAACTAAAACTGCACCACATTAGCATTACTCTTTAGCCTGTACGCCAGATAAACTTCCACGCATACGGCGATTTAACGATAGATCAAATCAACTCAATGGGCAAATACGTACAAACTTACTGAAACTTCGAATGAATCGACATCCATTGACAGTCACGATCATAATCATAACATCACGGTCACGTGCTCAAACGTCAGACTTAGCAGTGATCGAACACACACCTGACCGAGTTGCAGGCTTATTTTTTTCATGTTTCAACCCATTCACGAGAATAAACAATGTAATAAACATTATATTAAGTGTTCTTATTTTTTCCCACTCCCCGTTGTGTGTGTGTGTGTGTATATGTATATATATATATATATATATATATATATATATATATATATATACACACACACAAACAAAAAAA
>VOQJ01048092.1:157893-169407 GCA_015052665.1 Apistogramma diplotaenia | reverse complement strand
ACAAATATCTCTATGACTTTTTGTATTTGTGTTGGCTTAATTTGTGTGTGTGTGTGTGTGTGTGTGTGTGTGTGTGTGTGTGTGTGTGTGTGTGTGTGTGTGTGTGTGTGTGTGTGTGCGCGCACGCGCGTGTTTGTGGGTTTTTTTTCTTGCTTCCTGTGTCTTGCATTTGTGTACTCTCTGAAAAGGACATTTTCAGCAGATATGTAGTGTGTATTGTTTTACCAAGTATATTTTGTGCTTAGCGTTACAGAGCAGTGATATGAAGAAGTTGATGGAAGTTCCAGCTGAGGAACATTCAGTCTCTTATAGTCGATGTGCGGGTGAGAAAACTGCTTTTTATGGAAATGAAATGAGCATTTTTTTTTTTAGGACACATTCAAAGTAGGGCCATACACAAAGTTGTAGCTCAGTGTAGGCCCTTACTACAGTCGCACAGGCTTAGAGACTGGTAGGGGACCCCCTGGCATCGCTGGTGGGAAACTGGTCACAAGAAGTATAGACATTGTTTTCTGGTCAGTGACCTGTCTCATGGCCTCTGCAAATGGAGCTTTAGCAATGAATTTCACAGCAATTGCCAACAGCCTGCAGGTACCATTCACCAACCGGTGGAGGAATGCACATTTTTCCCTTGCTGCCAGTGGCTGCCAGATGGTCACCAAATTGTCTCTAGGCTTGTGGGCCTAAACTACATTTGTTTCTTGCTTCTCGTATGCATGTCCACACAATCCTGTGACTCATATGAACACAGTTGTCGGATTTTGGAAGGGTTTGCGGTTATGAGATAAATGCGGTGTAGATTTAACACAGAAGTATAAATGCTGTGTCCTTCTCTTTTCTTCACATAGCTTGTGTGTTACCGTTTGAGGAAGTGACCAGTCGAACCTTTGAGTGTCTCCAGAGCGCTTGCCAGCAAAACTGTGACATGCACAAGGCTCTCAGAGAGGCCACAGAGCGCTTCAGAATGCGCCACTGCAGCCTCGTGTCTGGGAAGACCCACCAGGAGGCCGCTGACGCTGAGAGAGACTCAGCAGCAGAGTCACAAAGAAGCTGCAAAAATTGGACTGGTGAGAAGATTCTCACAATGTGCAGAAATCTATTTTCATCAGAACATGTTGTTCCTCTCTGTTACTAGTCTGATCAGTGAGCACTAATACTGCTCTGTAACAACAAATGGACACAAGTTTTCCTCAGTGACCATAATGGGTGTAATTTAATAGACATTCTTCTTTGAGTAATCACTCTGTAAAACACACATTGGCATTCCCCGACTGTTAGACATGGTTGCGTTAAGGGCAGCATATGTGATTGTAGCTAACCACATCTAATGGTTGTGTAATGCCCACATCATGTTCTGCAGAGCCTTCTTGATCCCGTCTTGCAGTGGTAGTCTTGTAGCGTTTTGCTAGCACTCCTCATGGTCGGTGTGACAGAACTGAAATACATGGGTGGAACTTTGAACAACATTTTATTCTAAATGTGTTCAAATTTCCTTTGAACTTGAAAATGCTTAACTGTGAAGTTTTTGCCTTGTGTTGCTAAAAACTCTCAAAGGCCTTCCTGAAGGTGAAGGAACTGTAAGTGCTAAGAACACTCTGCCAGAACACCAATGGAAGAAGCACAATGGTAAGAAACTTTACACAAATATCTGCACCAGTGCATAAAGAAAAACTGGACTTTTCACACATGCTTGGCAGGTGTAACCCAGTAAAGGTGCACACAAAATGACCCAAATGTCTATCTGGACAATACAGAGACTTTAACCTGTAAGCACCCTCACCTACACCAGAGGTTACAGTTTCTCAGGTTTAATATGAACCTACTGTGGGCACATTACTGAATTAACCTTGTTTTTTTTTCCCAGCACAAATACTGAATACATTTATTGCATTGTCAATTATCAGAAATATTGTTACACATTAATTGGCCAACATGCCAGGTGTTGATGTGTCACCATAAAACCAGTGCCTGTGAGGACATCTGACAACACATTCACAACAGATGTTAGTTAACACCTCAAGTTTAGAGCATGTGGCTCAAAAGCAGAGTTTGTACTGCCACACCACATCCCAGCGGTTTTACTGTAAGATAATATAAATAATGCTTAAGAGACTGATGATACAGCAGTCAGTGGAAAGGAAATATTGAAAGAGGAAAATGTGAATGAAATATTTAGAATAAGATTGCTTTATGGTAGTGACTGTAGACATGCACTGATAAGGTTTACAGATGAGGAAAAATACTTGGCAGCTGTGGTTTTTCCATTTATGTTGCATCACTTAAACAAACAATGCAAAATAATAACTTAAAACCCCTCTGAGTTTTTTTGTTTTTTTTTGCTTTGCCTGCTTTAAACTGCTGCCCTAAGGATGAGCATTACAGTTTAGCTTTGGGTATAAAGGCTGTGGTGTGTGTGGGGTGATTAATGTTACAAACATATCCAATCTTTTACCCTATACAAATAACTGATATGGCAATAGGAACTGAGAAACAAAGTCAACATAATAGAAAGCAACAGAAACATCCGGAAAGATAAAGAAATTCTTTGCAAACTGCTGTTTTTAGATGTAGGAGAGTTATATGTATAATCTAAATTGACTTGGATGCCTTTTTCTTTTTAGGTGTTACTTTGACTCCACTGCAAAGAAGAACTAAAAAGACATCAACCTCTCATAACAGGACTGGTATGAGATTTTTTTTTTCACAAAGCAGCAGCTTAATTATTTACTGTTGTCCTGCATGTTTGGCATAACCAGCAACATGGATCCCATCACTCCTCTCATGTCTAGTCCTGGCCTAGCTAAAAAGGGAGAGTCTTCCTGAAGATAGATATGCAATATCGCATATGGGTATTTACAGCTGATTATTTAAGTGTGTGAATGTTATGATTGAGAGCCGGTGGTGGGAGCTGTTCTCTGCAATGTGTTCTTGGCAGCAGACAAACCAAAGAGCAGAGGGAATGTTGAACTGCAGCCAGTGTTCTCACAGTGCAGAACAGAGCTGGTTCAAAGCGGCACAGCTGTATTAAGCTGTTTCACACTCGGTGTAACACTGTGAGAGATCGACACCCAGTATTCTGATGCTTTTGTGTCTTCCCAGTGACGCTGTAATTAAACTGTAGGGTTTTGCACTGTTTTGTCAGCAACTTCGCACCTTCTCAAATGTTGTGTAGCCCAAGAATTGCGGTAGTATTGCAATGCTGGGGTGTTACTACATAGTGCATTCTCTCTGTGCTGTCATGCTGTGAGTTTTACTGTTGTTTTTTCCATCTCAGCCCAGTACTTTCTCCAGTGCTTACTCTGAGCCCATTTTTTTCCTTAGTTTGTTCCACTGCCATCCATTTTTTTTCCAGCATGTTAAACAATAATACCCCTGTCCACTTCTGTCTTCATCCTTTTTCTAGTCATTTTTGCAGAGCATCTTTATTGGCTGCACTAGTGCTTATTACTGCAGTTAAACGAACCTTACAGTAAGAATAGCAAAAAGAGAAATTCTCTTGCAATTAAAATGAGCAATAAAATCTGGTCTCATTTGATATATATATAAACTGGGAGTTGTAAAACTTTATTTTTCAATAGAGGGGCACAGATGGTGTCCAGTACTGTTTGCTTTACCCACAAAGAACTGCTTTAAACAAAAAGCTTTTCAACACATCTGTGAATTTACTTAAATTCATCGACATGAATTTATGAAAGTAGAAGCAACACGGATGAGGCGCGACAGATAACCACAGCCGCTGCCATCATTAGATGTCATTGTATTTTCTGGTGGCAGTGTACAAGGGGAATATCAGCCCATATTTGTATTTAACTAATAAACTGATTTGTCACCGATGCAGAGGTGGGAGGGAGGAATGGTGGGCGCGAGGATGAGCTGAAGATTGGCATAGATCACAGTTCCACTGTAAGTTTATTTTGGTTAAATATGTTTTTGACTGTCATGACTTTCAAAAAAGCTTCATTGTCATAACATTTATTGCAGCATTTTGGTAACAATGTGTCTGCATTATGTTGCAGTATGACCAGCTTGTCAGTAATGCCAAGCAACAGTAATTGAACTTTGACCCCAACAGATGGCAACAATACGTGAAGTATCAACAAATTAACGTTGCACATCGAGATGGGCTGAAATCATTTGTAATATGAACAATGTATTTTGCAAAACAGCCGTGAGTTATTTATGCTATTGCCTAAATCACTTGCAGCTGTTCATGGGCTGAGACCAGCATGGTTTGTTGATCCTGGTTACAAGCAACTTGACCAGATTATTTTCAGTATGACTAAATTGGGGGGGGGAGGGGGGCAGATGTTTTGAAAGTATTTTTTTAACCTCTTTAATTATTTCATTTTTTTAGATGTGTTTAATCAGAGCTTTAGTAACCAGGCCATTTTTTGGTTGAGGCTTTGAAAGTTACTGAGAGGTGTGGCAAACATGCATATAATCCCTACTCTTCTTTTTAACTGTCTTTATTTATATTTTCTACTTTTTTTTTGTCTTTACTACTCTTAGAGAAGGAAGAGAATGGAGTTCAGTTGTGAGGAGGTGCGTTACCTACTGTCTGGAGTAAAAACATATGGCTTCTCCTGGAACTTAATCTTGTGGTCATATCCTTTCCAGCCTGGACGCACCAATGTCGACTTGGCCAAGAAATACAGGCGGCTAATGGTAATGATAGATCCTGAAATGAGAGGTTTTCCAAGTTAAAGTGGCATATGAAGTTTTGAGCACCCTGGTCTAAATTTGCAACTACTTAAGAAATGATCTGATTTCCAAAGTGCACAAAGATTCATACTTTTTACATTTTTTTTAAAGCAAGAATACTTTTTTCTCTCTCGACTTTTAGTTTAAAAAATTGTCCAAAACAGATTTGGGTACCTTGCATAGTTGGGACTGAGGAAGACCCTATTTACACTCACCTGAGCGTATTTCAGTTCTCTTTTGGAGGGATTTTTTGCTCATTATTTTCTGAGAGGTTCTTGAGTTAACCTCTCCTGAAGATATTTATTTGCAAGCCGAATATGGTGATCAGGAGACAGAAGAAGTTTTTTTAGGACTCTTCTGTGAGATCATATTTGTGCAGGTGCTGCTGGGCTGAACAGCGTACCACCGCTCCTTAGTCTACTGCCTGGAATTGTAGTTCTACAACTTTTTTTTTTTGTTTAGGTCTTAGAAATCTCAGCTTGGCAGGCAGCAGGAACTGTGGAGGTCATTTCTCAGATTATGAAGTGATGTTTATGAAATGAAATACTGCTTCATCCTTAAGTTTACATTTTGTAAATCAGTTCATCTACTATTCAGTCACAGATTTTGACTCGTGGTGCCCGAACCTTTGTGCTGCTGTAACTGCCAAATTGCACTGAACTCAACTTCCTTCATTTGTCTTTGCCTTCAGAAATGTAAAGCCCAGGATACCAGCTGTGCACATTTTTGATCTTTGTTCAGCTAAAAAAGCCCTCTGCACATCATCTGACTGGATTTATATACAGGGCCTTCATTCTCACTTCTAAACACTTCACAACTTTTTAAATGATCTACAGCAGCATGTGGTTCTTATAGTTGGATTACACTGTGTGTATTTAGTGCTTGTGGTTCCAATGAAATATTTTCTGACAGTGTCTTTGATCAAATGCCTATTTGAGATGAAAATTTATCTGCAGATGCTATTTATTTGTTCTTGCTTTATGTTCATCTGGGAGGTTTCTTTGAGGATGAATTGTCAGGTCAGATTTACTGTATGCCAGTTGGGATAAAATCTGGTCCAATAAAAACAACTGTTTTCTTGTTAATTTGATTCATATTTTTAAAGTGGCATCTGTTTCTCCAGTTATGAGCCACAATTGTTTTTCTCCTAAGTTTTAAGGAAAGCATTAAGATTCTATCTAAAACTTCAGCATAGACCCTTTTAATTCCTTGACATACACCATACCAGAAGCAAATGCAAAGTCCCACTTTCTTTGTTTTTGTCCTTCAGCTCTTAGACAGGAAATCAACAAGAGGAGTGGGGGACTCAGGTCCCAGCACTTTTGTTTATTGAGCTGAAAGCCTCTGGTATGACAGGAATCAGAGTGCAAATCAAGCTGCTTATCTTTCCCAGTGTCCCTCAAGAAGCAAACTCAGTCTGCAAACTGTGTCCTTTAAAGTTTAGATCACTGTTTAGAGTGCCTCTCCCATTCTATGGGGACTCATCAGTGTATTGGGTCTTCCCCATTTTCCATGCCCTGAGGCGTAGGCTGTTAAAATTTCAGACTTTGTATGATTATGGAACAGTGGATCCACTGTTTACTGGATATATTAACTATCTTGAAAAGTAGCAACTCCACTCTGTAGAGCCCTGGCATTAAGTCTTCCCTTTATTGCTTTATATACAATGTTGCCAAAAGCATTCACTCATCCATCCAAATAACTAAATTCAGGTATCCCACTCGCTTCCATGGCCACAGGTGTAAAGTAGTGCGTGGCTCTAAGGAGATCTGTGAGTTCCAGTGCGGTAACGTGATAAGATGCTGAGACATAGAGGTCGGCAGCTTTCTGCAGTCAGTCGCTACAGTCTTCATGTGTCCTTCAGATTAGCTCAAGAATGGAGAGCTCCATGGAGTGGGTTCCCATGGCTGAGCAGTTTCATCCAAGCCTTACACCAAGCACAATGCAAAGCATCTGATGCAGTGGTGTAAAGCACGCTGCAACTGAACTCTAGAGAAGTGGAGACGTGTTCTCTGGAGTGACGAATTACATTTCTCTGTCTGACAGTCAGATTGATCAATCTGGGTGTGGTGGTTGCCAGGACAACTGTCTTGTCTGACTGCATTGTGCCAAGTGTAAAGTGTTGTGAAGGGGAAGTTATGTGTGTGGGTTGTTTTTAAGGAGTTTGGCTCAGCTGACATCATATTAAGGCCAATGGATTAAGAATGGGATGTCAGGCAAGTTCATATGTATGTGTGAAGGCAGATGAGCAGATACATTTGGGAATATAGGGTATTTCTTTCAAATTGGCAATGCAAATCACTTTTCTTTTCATTTACATTTGTGAAAAAGAGAGTACGCCCTCTTTCAGTTCAAAGGTTTTATGCATTTAACATTTAAAAAATTACCTGGTTCTTACCAGGTCCTAAAATTAAAAATGCAGCCTCAGATGAGCAACACATATTGCACTGGATCATTATTTAACATGGCTGAATCAATGACTGCGATGTGCCCCGGTCCTGTAGCTGCAAAGTGAGCACAAATAATTACCCCTCCACCACCGTGAATGCTGGGACATCCACACCTGGGATGATGGACTGTCTCAAATGTTTTCCACTGTAGAACGATGGATTTCAAATTGTGTGGAAATGGCATTCAAACCCTTTCCAGAATAATAGCAACAATTGCTTCACTAGGATCACTGCTAATATTTGTCGTCCTCTGCACTGTGTTGGCACCTATCCAAATTCTCCAAACACGCAAACTGACAAAACTTGTTTTTATAGAGGTGCTCAGTTAATCAAATGCATTTGATCAGCAGCACCTCTCTGCTGCTTACCTCTGCAGTCTAGTTAATGTTTCACACACTGCTTCCCTATGTTGGCTCTATTTTTGTTGAATAATGACACGGATTTAATGTCTGAAACTTTATTAATCCAATTTTAGTTTATTTTTGTCTTGATGCATAAAAACCTTAGAATTGCAAAACTGTACTTTCTGTTCCACATGACCAGAGTTCAGTTTTTAGGTATGCAGGAGTGGCCTCTCATACCAATGTCCTGACTACTTGGACACGATTTTGGGACAGCACTGTGGTGAAGGCGAGGGGAGGCATGTGAGGAACAGATTTCTCATGGACTGAAATGCAGTCACACTGAAGACTTTTGACCCAGGCCCCATGAAAATCTCCTTCCTCTGGAAAGAATGTGGCCTAGTCTCTCCCCTCTCGCCTCCCTGCGCTGTCCTCGCTCCCATGAGACAGTAAGAAGGCCCGGTCTCTCTTAAATGATCTGAAATGTACTGCATAGATTTCTGTTGGCATGTGCGACGTGTCTGATACATGTACTTGTTTGTTAAACATGTCCCTCCGTCTTTCATATCTCACCAACTTGCTTCATTTAATCTACATTTGTCCTTCCAAAAAAACCAGATATTATTAAATATATATTTTTTAAAAACAGTGAGCAAGAACATAATGTGTAAATATTGTTTTTATTTTCAAAAGCAAACAGCTTGAAATTTAAAATTCCTTTATTTAAAATGACATAAGCTGACAATCACTCTGATTAGTGGTTTACTGGTAATTCCAAGTATTAGTATGTTAAGGCATAAAAGTTTACTAGTCGTCTCCTGTTGTGGAATGCATACACTGTTTCCAGCTGTTGCATTCTTTGTCCTTGTCTTTTCTTTACCTACAAGCAGATAACCCAAAGAACTGTTCAAGTATATACACGACACATTTAAGTTCTGCTTGGAGGATCTACATAGAGGAAGATCTCTGTTCAGCAATACACCGAAGTGCTCCAGACCACCGCACACACACCAGCTAGCGGTATAAATGTATCAAACTACAACAACAAAAGTAACATTTAGTTTTCTGTTCAAATTGTTCTGCAGCTTTTTGGTACCTTTGGTTCATTAAAAAAAGGCTTTTAGCATTAATTTGGGCACTTAGATCCATTCACAATTTAGGTTCAGAGGGTTTCATTCCCTTCATGAATCCTCTACTGAGCTGCTTTACATGAGCTCAGTAGATGTGCTCATGTCTGTGATGGGAGTGTCATCGGGGATATTGACATCACTTGGAATGAGGTCACTGACAAGGTCATTTCCTCTCAGCTCCAAGTTCTTTAGGGTCTCACTAAAGCTTTCCTCGTTAACATCACTTCCAAGCTTCTCCGACCACTCTTCAGCCTCCACCTCCATCGGCTTTTCCACATGTGTTTCTGCAGACTTCTCTGGCTCAAACATGGAAGTGTCAGTAGTCTCATCATTGTCTTGGCATTTCTCACCGTCTGTGGGGTCTGATGGCTCATCGGGGACAGGGATGGGAACTGGAGAGGGAGTGACATCAGGGATACCCAAGTCGGCCGAAGGGGGCGAAGAAACAACCGGCTCAAGGAGAGACTCTTGTGTGAGTTGATCTGCCTGCTGCTCCAGATCCTCCGCTGGGGCCGGTACAGGCTCAGAGATGGGCTGTACTAACTCAGTGTCTCCATCTGGGTTTGAGGCAGGTGCTGGTTCAGGAACAGGAGCAAACTGAGCTTCAGCAACTGATTCTGGAGGTGAAGGTTTGCTGGCTGAGACCTGAGGTTCAGGATGGACTGGAGTTGGGTCTTCCTTTACCACAGGTGCTGGTTCTCTGCTGGGGCCGGAGGCAGCAGAAGCCTCTGCTTCTTTACATTCTGATGCACATTCTTCACTGGGTAAACACAGCGCTGGAGTCACCTGCTCTTCTGCCACCACATCTAGATTCTCTGACTTGGTGACCTCCTGAGTCTGAGTTACTGCAGAGTCTTTGTCCGGCTCCTTTGTGGTCTTCGGTTCAGCGGCCACGGTTTCAGGGTTGCTGGTTGGGGTTTCTCGCCTTCTGCCAAACCTGTTTCCCATGATGAGCCTGTACAGAGGATCAAAATGAAAATAAACTGATTTAAATTCACGTCACGTTTATTTGACTGGTGGAAAAAAATACAATCCACTTCGTGTCTTTCAGTACATTGTGTTCCTCTTGTGAGCTATATTTTTCTGAGATGAGTAGTGAATATTTCTGGCGAGGCCAAAACCCAATTAAAGCACTTGTTTGATTAATTCTTTACTTGCATACCATGAGAAACTCCCCCGCACACGTACTGGAGCGCCCAACATCAGAACTTTACTTAATAGCCTTTCACTCGACACCCTCCTTACACAAAAAGGTAAATTAAACTCTACAAATTCATTTTGCTTTTCATTTCTTTGAGTCTATTAAAAAGTTGTTCCACTCGCTTCTATTAGAGGGATACCATCGCATAACGCGTTTTATGTGCTACTAAAAAAAATGCGATGTTGCTGTTCTGTTAATTAACAACATAAATCAGCCAGTAAACATTAATTTCTGGTGAAAGGAAAAAGACTCCGCCTCCTTATCGTATTGTACAAACTGTTAAATAATATCCAAATTTTACAGAAGGAACAAAAACATTGTGGTTAAAATGTATGAGAGGATAATAGCATTTCACCAACCTTTGAACCTTTGGCGCCGCAGTATGTCTTTATATATGTATATAAAGCTTCCGATGATCCGCTCTTTGCAGAGTCTGCTCGCTGAACCGCTCGAAGTGCGCACCAGCACAGAGGAGCAGAGCCCTACAAACACTGCTGCGGGGCACCGTCTCCGCGTCCACGGTGCGCGCTCCAGAGCGCAGACCACTTCCTGAGCCGGATTGACGTCGTTGCCTGTTCAGCGTTATTGAACGTAAGTAAATGAAAATCAAATCACACTAAAAATCTTTTCTTTCTTTTTTTTAAATGAAAGCGTCTGCCTTACTCAGTGAGACCAGTTATTTGTCATTAAGCTGCGGGCATGTTTCACCTTCATAAAGTTGTGAAAATTTAAAATGTCAGAAATTTTAAAGACCTTAAAGAAATCTTGTGGGTTAAGTGTTCAGTACAGTCATACTAACAGTTAAGTATAGTTAAATAAAGCCTGCGTTTTAGGGAAGTAAACATGCTGATCAGCTGACTGAGGCTCAACCTTTAACCACGGAGATTCTGCCTAGTCGACAAACAGCATTTCATGGATGACTATGAGGTCACACCATAAAAATCTTAGAGCGTCTCTTTTTCTACGTGAATATGCACCTTTCTCGTGATTATTTACTTATTTCCAGATGTTTGATACACGACTCTTCACTCTACAGATCAGCGATGATGTGGCCGGAGAAGAAGGCCAGATGCGACCTGAGGAGTCCCGTATGTCACACTCGTGGGATCTTTCTGCTTCTCCTGCTCATCATGGTTCAGATGCTGATCTCCTTGGTGCCTTTTGCTGGTGTATTCATTCATTCCGATGAAGTCCTCATCAGCCCCTATAAATTCTGTCAAATCCACCAGAATGTCTCACTCCATCACAGTGGGCAGTGGTCCTGCGATAATGTGTACGAGAGTCACCAGTATGAGCTATCGCAGTCCCAAAGACCTGAGCCTGAGGGTTCATCTAAGCCACATTTTAACTCCCTCAGGGTAGCGGTTTACCTGGCTGTGTATGTTCCGGGGATTATTGTGGGGTTTGCTCTGTTGGGCATGTATTCAGTCATCTCTGACAGAGACGAACCTGCTATCTTTTGCACCGTGGCTTTCCAGTTTGGCGCAGCTTTACTCACCCTGACTGGTCTTGTTGGTTTTTTACTTGTCTATCAGTCATACTTGAGTTGGCAAAACATAACCATTTGGTACTATATATCGTTGGGTGTGGTGGTTGAGCTGGCCATCACATCTGCACTGACCCATATGTCGGGCAAGCGACTAAGATCATACTGGAACTACAGGGAAGTGCTTAAGCCCGTCCCTGCTTAA
>VOQJ01048092.1:114992-147843 GCA_015052665.1 Apistogramma diplotaenia | reverse complement strand
AAAGAGAGGCGGTGGGGGGAGTAGTGGGTAAAAGTAAATTTTTTCTTATTTTTATTATAAAAGGAAAATTGTTTTTTTTTTTTTTTTTTTTTTTTTTTTTTTTTTGGGGGGGGGGGGGTAATGTCTGAGGGAAGACAGTGAGAGTTGTTGGACACGCGGGGGTTGTTCAAGTCTGGGTTTTAGATGTTGTTTTCTTGGCTGTCTTCAAAGATGTTTGTGCAGTTACCTTGTCCACAAAAAACGAAAAAGAAAGACAAAAGAAAGAAAAGAAAACGTATTTCCTTGTTTCGAAAGTTTCTCTTGTGCGTCGATTCGCGGTGCTGAAGGAACAGCTCCCCTCGCTTGCTCAGTGTACTGTGCTCTACGACTGTAAAAAGTAAAGAAAAATCAAGAAGAAAATGGATGGTAGGATAGAGATTTTTTTTAAATCAAAGTAGGAAATTCGTTTTCCCCTTTTGCGTCAGCGTGTGTTGGCTCAGTGCCTGGCAGGAGGAGGATTTGGGCTGCTGCTGCTGCCTCAGTCCTTCCTCAGCACTCAGTATGTTCTCAGAGGACGCGCTTTAGGTAAAATTAACACTGAACAAAAATCCTTATTTTGTCATGCAGCATTATGGCAGTCAGGTACAGAGTGTGCTTTATTTACCTTGCTGTGACACAGTTTCATTAAAATAGTCAGATTCATAAATGAATAATAATTGTAAAGATCTTTAAGACATTCTGTTTTCATTGTAACATAAGAAATGAATACGACACACAAAGTCTCATTTAAATACAGAAAATTAAAACGGCCAATAACTCTTAGTAACAAATCAGCTAGACTGGCTGAAGGACAGAACAATATTTAAGGTGATTGGAAATTGGAGTTAAAAACTAGAAGTTAGTCTTTTCCTAGGTCACAAACTGTCAAAGCCAGGACATGCTGCACAGATGTCCACAGCCTATATCATAACTGCCATCTTGTGTTTTGCAGTTTGTCACTGGATGTGCAGTAGCATGCCAACTTGCCACTTTGGTGAAAACTCAAAGCAAATTCTAAGTAGACTGGTGCCCCTGGGCAAGATGATCTATTTAGGTCAGATTTTATGTAATAGGTACAAATGTGGTGCCAGTATGATTTCATGAAACCCCACTTTTTTCTATTTACTATCAAATGTCCTTGAACAGCTTCTTAGCAGACGGCAGATTATCATCAGTCCTGCCTCTCACCCAGCATTACTTATAAACCTTGGAGGGGAGAAAAAAAAAGGATGAAAAAATAGGAGTAAGCATTAAGGAAGCAGATGGTAGAAGCAGCATGTCCTCTTGCTGTAAAGCTTTGAACTCCACACTCTTGCCATTTATATACATTCAGGGATTCAGCTGAGTGCACTGAAACAAGAAGCACAGACAAATAAATCCTACTAAGCTGTTTCTTTT
Source organism: Apistogramma diplotaenia (assembly GCA_015052665.1). Taxonomy (NCBI): domain Eukaryota; kingdom Metazoa; phylum Chordata; class Actinopteri; order Cichliformes; family Cichlidae; genus Apistogramma; species Apistogramma diplotaenia. Next base: position 146,427 of record VOQJ01048092.1, on the reverse strand, counting down.
TCTTTATTCCTTGATTGTACCCTTCCTCACTGTGACTTCACATACTGCTGTTTTCTGTACAGTCTGGATATTTCTCCTGTTCATTGAGGGGGGATTTGCACTGGCACAAAAGATTAAAGGTAAGATTATAATCTTTACTCTGCTCCTTGGACAAATGGACTCCTTTACACATTTGCATATTCTACTTTCATTCAAGATCCATGTAATTATTGTATATATATGTATATAACTGCATTTTAGATGCCAGCCATCATTGTAACGATAATTTTTGTATGCTTTAATGACATGTGTAGACGCGAGTGCAGGATCAAAACCAGTTAAACCTTCTCGTTGTGGAAACTGGGTACGAACCACTGATGGCGGCACCTTCAGTTCCCCAAATTACCCAAATACGTACCCTCCGAACAAGGAGTGCCTCTATGTGCTGGAAGGTAACTGACACACGAGCCTGCTCATTTCAGTCCTGTAAAAAAAAGTTCCGATTTTGTCTTTAATCTGGGTCATTTTCTTTATTTTTGTTTTTGATCAGCTTTATGTAAAGGGAATCTGACACTACCTCCATCATTCTTCCCCTCCATCATTGCTTTTAAACTCTGAATGAAGTCTAAGAAACATATGCACAACCTGTTATGTGTGATGCCTCCTTTTCCTCTTGTTTATGAACTTCCCAGCCATCAGTAATGATATACTGTACATGAACATCCAAGACCGAGCAAACATGTCTTTACCGGTAGCATTATGTATTCCTGAATCACCTCTTTGGCAGTAAAAGAGTGCCAATCATTCCCCAGCTCTGCCTCGCCAGAGAATAGAACTGCTGTTTGACGAAGTCTTCCACATCGAGGCGTCGTTTGAGTGTCGCTTCGACCACATCGAAGTGCGGGACGGTCCCTTCAGCTTCTCACCGCTCATCAATCGCTTCTGTGGCTCAGCCAGCCCTGGACTTATCCTGTCCAGCGGACGTTTCATGTGGATCCGCTTCTTCAGCGATGAAGAGCTGGAGGGAACTGGCTTCCAGGTCCAGTACAGTTTTACTGCAGGTGACTAAAATTCAGTTCAGTTCAGTTCAATTCAATTTTATTTATATTGTCTCAAATCAAGCAGTCACTTTGAGGCGATACACAACCGTGTGGTGGTTAATTAATTTACTTACTGCACCATAGTTACACTTACTAAGTGATTCTGTGACTCTGACATGCCTGTCTCTGATCCCTCTGGCCCCCAAAGATCCTGAATTTCATCTGCATGTGGGAGGACTTTTAAACCCCATCCCAGGTAGTGCAACCACACAAAAAATAAATCATATAGCCTCAACTGTACATCGTTAGACTAATATGTGAAATAAAGTCTTATCACTTTCCATCTAATCACATGTCCTCCTTTTTGTTTCCACTTTGTTTTTTACCTTCTGTCGCTGTGTCTGGGTCAGACTGTCAGTTTGAGATGTCTGGAGCTGACGGTCTGATCCGTTCGAGTCAGGTGGACGAAGAGTACAAAGTGAAGCCAGACCAGGCAGTGGACTGCATCTGGACTATACGCGCCCCAACAAAGAACAGGGTAGGGCATCAATTTTACATTTATACCAGTTATCTATTGCACACAAGTAGAATCATTTTCTGGAAGGAAAGGAAAGGAAAGGAAAGGAAAGGAAAGGAAAGGAAAGGAAAGGAATTGCTTCTCCACAAAAATCATTTAAGGAGCTGGGATATGATTCATTGGGCACAAAATAACAAACAGTACAGGGGCATGAAAGATGAGTCTGCAGCCTGCAGCTTATTTTGCTTCCTGCTTTCACCCTTCACCCCCTCCATGTCTGTTGTGATCTATCTTTCCATATTCTTTCCATTATTTTAAAGACAAAGCATGTGAAGAAATAAAAAAAATTCAAGCAACCAATAATGTGCAACTTGTGCATATAAATTACAAACATATGCATCAAAATCCAGCAGTCTACTTAATCACATAAACAGTAAAGTTGAGTCACAATGATTTATATTCTTTATATCAATAATGATGATTCACAGAAACAAGTTCAATTACAAACCCATTTCTGAAAAAGTTGGGACGCCGTGTACAATGTAGATAAAAATAGAATGCAATGATTTGCAAATCTCATAAAGCCATATTGTGCACACAAGAGAACATAGAAATCATATTAAATGTGTGAAAATGTATCATTTTAAGAAAAAATATTAACTCATTTTTCAATGAAAAACTCCACATCTACAAACTGTGGAACAATTTCAAAATAATGTTTTTATAATGTAAAATACTGAAGAAATATTTCACCATCCACAGTACATAATATCAAAAGAGTCAGAGAATTTGAAGAAACTTCTGTACAAGGGACAAGGCTGATGCTGTCACAGTTTAGCAGATTGAGGACCCAAATGCAGAGTCCAAAGACAGACAGAAATAAGCACAAAGCAAACTTTAAGGGAAAAGCATGAGCGACTGTGCTCAATTAACCCTAACCAGAATACAAAATGGAAATAAGTTGAACTTAAAGCTGAAGCTACATGAAAATATAATATAACAGTCAAGAACTAGTTGTTAGATAATAGACAAGCTTTCAGTCCAAAAAGCTCAAACTGTGGATCGGGCCCAGGACCACTGCAGGTACCCATGATCTTCAGGCCCTTCAGGCACTGCATTAAAAACAGCTATGATTCCGAATCACAGCACAGATTCAGGAACACTTCTGGAAATCGTTGTCTGTGAACATTCCTCTTCCAAAAATCTAGCAGCTGATCTCCTCAGTTGCCAGATATTTACTGACTGTTGTTAACACTTTCATATACAGAATGTTTATACTATTGCATAATGTTAAAACAGTTATTGCTGGAATATTTCATCAGTGACAGGGATATTATCAAAAGAAGAGGGGATGCTGTCCAATTATAAACTGTCTCAGATTTTTTGAGATGTGTTGCTATACACATGGATCACAGACATTGCATTCGTTAGATCATAACATAAAGCGCACAGCAGGGGGAATAGCTCCACGCAATGACGAGGACGTGACAAGGGGCAAAAGAAGACACAGATTAAATACACAAGGCTTGATGAGGGATCGGGTAACAGGTGAGGGGCACAGCTGAACATGATCAGATGTGACAAGGGGAAGAAAAACTAAACATAAGCACACAGGACCAAGGAATGCCAAAATAAAACAGGAAGTAATTTAACCGAATGTACGCAAACTTAACACAAGGAATCTATACGAGACAGAAATCTAAAATACACAGGGAACCATAGGACGTCGAACCTAACATGAGACATGAGACAAGGGCTAAGAAATAAGGACTAAGACACGGGAACAATGACAGATCCGGGGGGACATAAGCAAAACCAGAACACAGACTTGACACAAAAGGGATAAACACCAAAACACATGAGGCCACGAACTGATATACAGAAGGAAGGGCGGCATGAGGGAGACACAACAAAAGGGGAACCACAGACACCTGACACAAATACACAGGAGCACAAACACAGGAGGGCAAGAACACAGAAATACAACACCGAACTCATAAACGAAACAGTGAGCAAAGCACCACTAAACTAAAACTAAAAGCAATAATCCAAGAAACAAAACCAAGAGAACACTGAAGAAACATAAAACAAAGCAAAACTAAAACAAAGAACATAGAACGCATAAAACATTTACAAATCATTGCATTTCAATTTTATTTACAGTTTTGCACGGCATCCCAGGTTTTTGGGAATATGTGTTGTATATGAAAAATTTGTACAATCTATAGTGTGTCCTTCTCCATTACTTATTCCAGATTTACCTGCGATTCTTGGAATACCAGATGGAAAACTCAAATGAATGTAAGAAGAACTTTGTGGCTGTTTATGATGGTAGTAATGCCATTGAGGACCTAAAGGTAATTCACTGTATAACATCATATATGTTACTCTGTCCCTGCAGTTTGCTACGTGTTACACTGCAATATACTTTCAGGTCTGAAGTTCTCCTTCTTCTGCTGCAGGATTTATCCCTCTTTCTTTGCTGTTCATGCTCCTTTTTAATGCCATGTTTAAATCAGAAGTATGTAGCAACTGTTCTACAGACCTAGGCCTCATTGACTCTACACATCAAAAGCTATAAAAGAAAATGGTGTGTGGTTTCTTGCAGGCCAAGTTTTGTAGTACAGTAGCTAATGACATTATGCTGGACACTGGTGTGGGAGTAGTAAGGATGTGGGCTGATGAGACGAGCCGTCTCAGCCGTTTCCGGATGCTGTTCACGTCTTTCGCCGACCGTGAGTGTCTCTATTGGATTATTCTTAACCTCCGTCATCGTTTTGTGTTTTTACATTTTTACTCGTGCTCCTTCTGTTTAGTTTCTTCAGCTTTGATGGGAAAATATATGTAAAGATGGGGCTAGGGTTTACTTTCAATCACTGCAATTTGCTTAGCTTAGTAATGCTTAGCAACAGAGCAGATCCATAGTTTGAGAAGGATCCCTGCTTCCCTGTTTAGGATATGCCACAAATGGAACAAAAATTAAGCATTAGTTACTTTGTCAGGTTGTACACGTACTTCATACACACTTGTGTTTGTGTTTTAGCACCCTGTGTAGGCGGTGCATTCTTTTGCCACACTAACATGTGCATCAACACTTCTCTGGTGTGCAACGGCATACAAAACTGTGTCTTTCCTTGGGACGAAAGCAACTGCAAAGGTACCCCAGTTCTGCTGAAGTACTTTGACAGAAATACTTCTTTTGGTCTGCTGTGCCGTGTGCCGTATTGTGTAGTTGTGTCATGCTTTATAAAATGATGGATGTCATGTCTGCCTTTGCCGTGTCACATTGAGTCTCCTTCAGGATCATTATGAAACACGCACAGGCTGCAACAGCTACATAACAGTTAATATTAATGTATTTCCACTTGGCAGAGAAAGAATAATCTCATCATTTTGATGCTTTTCCAACTACAAGGCCTTCAAGGCTTTTTGGCTCATAAGTGGAACTTAAGCATCTCCAATGTTTTTCTGTGCTTTAGCTTTGAGTAAAGGTTCTGAATTGTTCCTGGCATCCAGAGATACAGACTGTCTCGACAGGGGAGGGAATGAGTAAATGACTGATGTACTCTCAGCATCTCTGAACGCCTCTCATACTTTAACTCTTTCATCTTCACCTCTACTCTCCAGAGAAAAAGAACAAAAGTGTTTTCCATCACATCACAAAGACTCACGGGACAATAATCTGCGTGTCCACGGGGGTGGTGCTGTTGCTCCTGATTGTCTCCATTTTGGTGCAAGTCAAACAGCCACGTAAGAAGGTATTTAAGAAAATTTACTGTCAAATTATTTAACATCGTCCCGCTAAATTTTGTCGAAGAGACTTTTTTTTAATCGTATGTTGAAGGTGTTGGTTCGTAAGAACAACTTGTTTCCCCGCGCTGACCTCCAGGAGGTGTTTGACCCTCCTCACTATGAACTTTTTAATCTCAGAGACAAGGTCAGTTCGATTACTTTGACACATTCATATTGGTTCATGGTTATATCATTTTAAAGCTACTAATTTAATAACATTATCGTTCATAGGAGATTTCTTCAAGAGACCTTGGAGAGCTGTCAGAGGAGCTCCAGTCCCTACAAGCGCTCAGGAGGTCCTCATCAGGATCACGCTGCATTCACGAGCACCACTGCGGCTCTCTGGCCTCTCTCAACTCCATTAAAGGCAGCCTAGGTGCACAAGGCCTGGGAAGAGGATCCATGGAGCTTCCACCTTTCAGAGGAGATTTCCAAAGCTCCTTACCTCCCCTCAGGGATTATAACAGCAGTCTCCGGAAGAAGAGCTGGCCTAGTATGAAATCAGGCCGAATACAGGGCCATCATGGGCTGGGGGAGAGAGCTCTGGGACGACAGGACAGAGTTATGGAAGAGGATGAAGAGGAGGAGGAGGATGGAAGGTATGATGTGTATGTTCGTAGAGCAGGAAGCAGAAGAGGCTATGAAATGGCTCAGCAAAGATCTCTGTCAATGGACTTTTAAAGAGAAAACGCGAGAACTGGAGTAGGGCAGGTAAACACTCCTGCAATTGTGGGGCAGACCTTTTCAGATTTACAGGAACGAGGAGGAAGAGGGAAAATGAACTGTCTTTTGCCAGTTTTACACTTTTCCTCCTTCCTAGTAAGGTTGGGAAACAGGCTCTGTAAAGGAGCAACCCTCCGTGAACTTTTTATAAAGATCCTCAGGCTGCTTGTACACTCCAACAGCAAGCAGGGAGCTGCTATCATATCGTTGGCAAAGGTGTAAAAGTGAAAGTAGAAGACAATGCTGTATACTGTTGTTGTTTTTGATGTGCTCTGTTAAATACATTTAACTGTAAGGAAAATAGATATTGTTGAAGCGTTTTTTTGAATCAGTGTGTTGAAGAATTTCTGCTCATTTCTGCAGCATGCACTTAGAAAAAGCCGGCTCAGAGTTGGAGTCAGTTTGAACTGCAGGATGGACGTGTGTGTTGACAGGCTGCGTTCCAATGGCTACGCTCACATGTTGTGATCTTAAAACACAAGTATGTACGTAGGTTTCTGAAGTTCCCACAGAACTACTTACATAACCTTGAAGCTGGCACGAACCCCATTTAGAAAGCCTTGCAGTTTAGTCAGCATACCTCTGCGCTCCATTTGTCATCCTAAAAAAAGTCACCGGGCTGATAATTAATGGAGCACCTATGCATAGACACAAATACCTGACAGTGCATTCTCAGTGCTAGTGTGTGTGTGTGTGTGTACGTGCTGTTAATGGCAGTTACATCATTCTCATCTGACAAGTGTAGTCTGATAAACTCCACATTAAAATATTACGGTGATAAAATGTTTCTAGTCACTGGCTCAATAAAACACAATAAAGCCTTTGATCAAATGACTGATAAACAATGTAACTGGGTCACAGCTGATAACATTTCTACATGCTTCCATAAGTTGGCCTTGTATGTATGGAATATGAATTATCAGCTGTGGTCTTTTTTTTTTGTTTGGCCATAGTGGCTTTATTGACAGTTCTGAGGACAGGAAATGGGGGGAGAGATATGGGGAAAGACATGCAGGCAAATTGGCGACAGGCCGGGAATCGAACCTGCGCCGCCCACGCCACATACATGGTCACCGGCTTCTCCACTAAATCTCAATATCAATGAATAGGCAAGATATTTGGAGCACATCAGGTAGTGAATGACTCCACAAAGAGGTCAAAAGGTGCAGAACAGGCAGGATTATTGCTTAATATTTGATAACAGCCAAACTTATAATCCAAGGTGTGTGTCAAGAAGCATTTGTTTTGTTTTGTTTTCATTCCTTTTAATTTATTCATTAAAACATTTTTACTTTTTTACAGTTGGTCACCAGGTGCCGGCTGATTCCTTAAAACTGTAAACACTTGTGTTTTATGACACCCATCTGTCTTCTGTAGGTGAATGCCTGGCCTTCAGAAAAAACAATGCACAAGCAGAACTGAGCCTGCAGTACAGCAGGTCAGGTGATAACTTACATTAGAGCAGCACGTTGGCATGCAGGTGCTGAGGGTTCCCAGAGACAGACACGCAAGTTTGAAGGTGATCGTGGAGTTTAGGGGACTTTAACACGAGACTGTGCTGATCTTGGATCTGCTGCACCTATGTTTTTATATGTGTGTAAACACTCATACATCAGGCCTGCCTCATGTGTGACCTCAGTTGCTCAAACAGCTCTCATTTTTCACACGATAAACTAACAGTTGTGGTTTAACAGAGCAGACACACTGTTCATTTTCTTATCTGCAACAACTCAGTATTCCCTCAGTGCTCCATCATATTGAACTCTATGGAATAGCTGGGAAATGCTTCTAAAAATGCACACTGTGAATGAGACTGGGTGGAATGAAGTCCAGTGGATTTAGCATAATTCTTGTTGTGAACTACAGGCAGTGCTGAGGAGTGGTAGAAGAGAATAAAAAGCACCTTATTGATCAAAAATAAATAAATGTGATAAAGCACAATAAAATAGAAATCAAGCACACACATAGGTCTGTAATTGTAAATAACATCTTTATAAATCTCTGATAAAACAGCACAGCAAAAGATGTGCTGCTGCACCATGACTTTGTTTAATACATGTCAACATTAGCAGCTGAAAATAAAAATAAACAACAGCTTGTTTAAAGTCTTTAAGTTTCCTTCATCATATTTTTTTTCTGTCGTTTTATCTTCTGTCCACAAAAAAAAAAAAATACTTTCAGTCTAAAGTGTGCAGGCAGATGAAGTTCTCAAGGCCAGAATGTTGTGTTGCGGTACAACAACGTCCTTCCACGCGTTTATAGTCCAAAGCATTAAAACGAGGTCCTCAGTGACTCATCAAAAAAGGGCATGTGGTAATACGCCACCAAGGGCGTGCTCTCCCCGAGAACGGCCTCCGTGAAGTTGGGCCGTCTCCAGGCGTAAACCATGCTGTTCAGGAAACCTTGTAGGGATACGCTGGCAGCCTGCAGTAAACAAAAGCAATACTGTATGTTAACCTGCAACTCTACCAACAGAAGAAATTTCCACTTATTCATGGGACATCAGTCCTTCCTTCAATACCTGTATCATATAAAAGCCAAATAAGCTGCGCTGTTTAACGGGAGTGCTCATGAGCAGGGTAGACAGCAGGATGAGGAAAAGAGCTGCAGGAGGAAGAGACATCGATTTTTATCGAGATATCGATCTCATTTTGCTTTAAAGTTGATAATTTTATTAGTTTTCAATGTGCACGTGTTGGTGTACCTGGTGCCCAGCAGATCAAGATGACCATCACCATATTCCTTGCAGTAGAAATTGCTCTCTTTATTCTCCTTCTTGAACGCCCATCTCCTTCCACTGGAAAAAGCCCCCCCTGCTCACGTCTTTCATGCCACTTACCCACCTTATAGTAAATAACCTGAACCAAAAAATATATAAATAAAAATGTCTGTTTAAACTCATATTTGGATACAATTTAAGTCATCAAATTACTGCAGTATTGGAAACTGTCTTCTTATGTTGCAGTAATGTGATTGGTTAATAACTCACAGAACACGACACCACCACTGGTATCACCACGATGAAAAGAAAAGCTCTGATGAAAGTGTGATGGATCATCTCCTGTGAACAAAAGAAAATGATGTATCACAATTGCATGTGTGCAGCACATTGCATTGCTCATGTCATACAAACTGCTACAATGCTAAAGAGTACTGTAAATAAAAAAATACACACACACACACACACACACGTGCACACACTATACAACAAAGACAGTTGTACACTCACATCTGAGCAGGAATTCTTCCAGACGTGCAGGAACAAAATACAACTGTGAAAAGAAAAAATCCTAAAGGTTGTAAACACGGGGGAACAGACCCATTTCACTGCTGTAACATCTTTGAAAGATTCCCGAAGGAGGCTGATTCTCTGGGTTGTGCGCTCACCTCGTGCAGTATGCAGTATCATTGCTGACGAGCCCGCTGAGCGATTTGTCGGTGGCTGGAATCAGTGGAGTCGTTTTTATGAAAGGAGTGAGCACATACGCTAAGTAAAGTGCAAGTGGGACCAGCCTGTTATGTTGGGCAGATAGAGACGCTGAATTAAATTGTGCACCCAAGGTTTACAATCTGGTAGGTCAGGTAAAGCCACAACATTTATTTATTTAAAAAGTGTTATTTGGAAGAAACAAAAACAACTCACCACACAATGGCATATACGGGTATAACTCCCACTTTTCTTCTTTCCATGTTCTATAAAAACGACAGAAAAGGAGAAAGTGAATCGTTATAGTTTCTGGACAAATTATAATCTCCAACCTGTCCGTCATGTCTCACCTGCCCCCCCTCATCATCTGCTGGCCTTTCTCTCCATCCTTGGATCGCATTCTTTGACTTCCAGGCGTAAACGACCACCAGCAGGAATGAAATGAAGTAAAATGTCTGGAACAGAACATAAGGAACAATGTAAAATGTGACAATTTTACCATTAAAGTGAATTAACTGTATATAAAGTGCTAATATATACAGTAAATGTTAGTTAAATATAATTTCTGTGAGTACTGATGAGCTCCAGTTCTTAAAGAACAACAGACGTGATCAACAGACGTTCATGGGGACGAAGGTCAGACATTTTTCTTTATCTTTACGAGGTCAAACTTTACGACTCAACGTGAGGACATTTTATTATTTGGTTGTACATGTGCTGCTTGTGAAATAAATGTATTTTTTTTACTTTTTATTTAAAGTTGCTTCTTTACATAAGAAGAATATGAAATATGGTCATTTAATAAGTATTTACATATTTGTGCTTATATAAATGTAAATGTGGGCTACAGTAAAGCTTTAGATGTGCAGCCATAAATATCAGATACTAGAGTAGCTGATTTTTTAATTATATAGTATAAAAAGTCCTCTAAGTGGACATTTTTTAAATCATAGAGAGTGTTTATTACTTATACATCTTCAGCTGTATTCCAGTAAGGCCTACTTTAGCTCAAACATGTTCCAACTACATAAATAAAATAAGGAAAACTTGGTAAGTTAAAGGCCAGGTAAGTCATTCAGAAACATAACCATCATTTTTTTCTTTCTTTTTTTTAATCTTGAACTTTTCAAAGGTTAAATATTTCCCATATCTGCATTTTAATAGAATTCCACAGCTGGAGGAATGTGAATGACACAGTGTTTGTTCCTACATTCTTTCCTTTTTTGCTTTTTATGTAAAATCCGTATCATTCTAAAATGCAACGATAATTCAAAAAAACTTGACTCATTCCAGTTCACATCAGACTTCAACACGTGTGGCTAAATGTTCAAAACAACCCGAGCTGTATTCCAACCATGCTGTTCCTCCTGTCAGTCTGACGGAGGAATGTGGAGATGCTTGCATAACAGAGGGAATGACACAGCAAAACTGCTCGCTGTGTTGTTTAATAAAGGCAATACGGAATACATGGATTTACTTCACTGTTTGAATGACGTAATGTGTCTTTGCTAACTGAAAATATCATTTTGGGTTCTGATCTTTTACTGTAAAGGTCGTTTAATTGAGCTGGGAACACCAAAAGCAAAGTGAAACCGTCAGACCGGCTTAACTAGCTCAAGATTAAAAAACTGAAACACAACCCTGGTAATGATTAATTTGCAGTGGTACTGTAAGGACCTGCTCCTCACCAGTGACAGTGGCAGGCTGTACTGGCAGATGATCAGGCTGTTGTTAGTTGGTACTTTGTTCATGACACTCGTGGTCATCAAGATCAGAGCAGCCAGGAGGTCTGCGAGAGTAAGCTGCACCAGGACGTGCACCTGCAAAACAGTACACGTGAAGAGTTGTGCTGTGTTGCACAACTACTCGGTTCTTCATGCACAACTATCTTTGCTAACATCAAGAAACTATCAAAGATGTAATTAAATAATCCAGTATTGATGCATGCAACTTGACTCACCTGTTCTTTTAGATGTCTCCATCTTACTATGGAAACTACCAGGACAGAGAAACTCCCAATCACACTGCAGTTAATCAGAAATATGTGAACTATTACACAACAGGAGGCATTTGTTTGCATGATGTATCAAAGGTTTTAAAGAAATGAGCATCATAAATTTAGCTTATTGTGACACAAACAACTGAGAGCCTGATTATTGCTCATGATATTTAAACTTTTCACATCATTTACAAAACAAGTACTCTGTGAAATTTAGAAAATGTTACTTAAAGTATTTCATATCCAACAATATGATCATATTATTACAAACAGTCTCAACAAATTTATTAGCCCACCACCCAGTATCAAGTTTATGTCACACCAGCCTTAAAACACCACTATTTGTACTTATCAAAATCATTTTTTTTATGTTTTTGTAATATGTTTCTGTACTGGTTAACTCATTTGATTAAGAAGGCTCAAATTTAGGTCTAAAAACATTAATAGATTTTGTTATTTGCCATTATTTTTGAAAACACATATTAGTTTTAAACATGTTTTCATCAGATTTCTAAAATAAAATTTTTTTCTTGTTTTTGTGCCAGATGGTCTATAAATTTGCTAAGAACTTTGCTTATCAATAATTATTACGCAGGTATCACTCAGGTGGAGCCGATTTTAACTAATCACTTTTTTTTCATTATGGATTACTCTTCTGACGATTTCCTCCATTATTCTATTGTTTTCATTTGAAAGATTCTGAAAATAGTGAGAAACTTTGCCACAGACACCCTTAATTAATCTTCATTCATCTGCCCAGATTTTATATTTCATTTATATTTCAGTTTCATTTTGACAAGAAACAAAGGGAAAGATGAAACTCTTCAGCAAAGCGCTAGTGCATCTTTGTTCATCAAGGAAGTGTTTAAATTACAGGTATCAACTGCAAGTAACCTAAAACTCAAACACATCAGACAATGACCGCGGATTATGAAAGATAACTGGGGGAATTCAAAAAGAACGTTTATCTGTGCACGCTGCCCCGCTGGTCTCAGATAAATTTAAGAGAGAAACTGCTATGAAGATTAATAATATCCAAAATAGTGCTTGTTATGTTTTCAAAACTGATTTAATCAGTGTTACACAATATATAATTCCTTTTGTGAAAATTACATAATTCACAATGATAGTATGAGGAAGCACATTACCTGGGCGTGAGTAACACTATGTACACCATGGAGAGCATATCAATCTGAAAGCATTCAGACACTTTGTTTCAGAAATGTCTTGCAAAGCTACCAAAGGTTTTTATACAGTAGCACTTTTTCAAAATACGATTAGTGAATGTAGTGCAGCTGATACACCTACCTGATCTCCACTCAGGAAATCATTTAGCTCCATGATGACAAGCAAAAAGTCACATTTGGCATGTGCAGAGCTCCATAACCTGTCCCCATAACAAGCCAGTGACAATGTAACATCTGCCAGAAAAGCACCTCCATATAAAGTGCACCTTGTCACATGTTTTGACTCCACCTTCTTGACTCTGTGTGTGTGTGTGTGTGTGTGTGTGTGTGTGTCTGCTTATGCTTGTTACCCAGGTGAGCACTGTGACAATACTTGGTAATTCCCAGGAAGAGTGGATTTAGTTCCTGCTGTCTTCTAAGACAATATTCCATTTAGGAGAAACAATAAAACAGAGAAACCGGGTTTTTTCCCCCAGTACTGTTTGGAGGTTTCCCCTCTCCTGGTTATTCCAAACTAAGAAAACAATAGCTGACACAATCTCACAAATGTTTTAGCATACCTAACATTCTCCAGTAAAGGTGTGATGTCTTAGTCAAAAAAATGAAAGCATTGAACAAATATTGTAAAGTCAGAAACCTAAATCATATTCTTATTGACTCATTCCACAGCTGAAAACTCAGTAATAAAAAAAATACAAAACTTTGCATCAACACTGTTGGCAGAGTTCCCACAGGTGTTCTCCATCATTTCAGGCTATTTAGTGTTTTTTTCCCACTCAGATTTTAGTTCACTGATTTTCTCCATGACTTGACTAGCCAGTGTCTTATTAGCATTTCTCTTAACTTTCTGGTAGCCATAGCTTATATACATCCTATAGTAACACTCAGTGTGTTAAAAAATGACTTTTAAAACAGTCTGCAAACCTTAAAGCAGCCATATGAACACTTTTATTATTATTTTAATTGACTTCAAATTCAACAAATTTTTATTCTCTAAAAAGTCCTGTTTTATATTACACTCAGCTTTTACAGACTTATTACTTTTTTATGTGTTGCCCTAAATCTTTTTCTTTTTTGCCATTCATATATTCAGCAGCTGTGGATGCACACACTTAGACACACTCGCAGGCTGTGGACGGTAGAGTGAAGCTGACTTTAATGTTGAATTGTAGTATTACGCTGCAGTAATTGAACATATGTGTTATACGGACACCTAGTGGTAAGAATGGCACTTTGCATTTTGTTCACATAAGGAAAAAAAATACTTTAAATAATAATAAATTCACTTTCTCGAGTGTTAAAGACTTTCTCTCATGGGCAGTAAAATATCGGCTGGTATAGCTCGTGTCCAGACCACAAACGAGTGCAAAATTTATCTAAAAAAAGAAACAGTGCGCGCTGTTTACAGAGAGCGTGTTGATAAAGTTGATTCAAACTTATGACGTCGTGTGTTCCACGTTGGCCCGGACGTGGCAGTCGCTTGCGCTCATTTGGGGAAATCACGGTGTAAAAGCGGATTCACTCAATAATACATCACACTCTAGTTGTGTGCTTCTGTTGTGGCTCTTAGTTTTTCTGCTCCCGCGGAGTCAAACGTCCTCGGACAGTCATGGGGCTCACCATCTCGTCCATCTTCGGCCGGCTTTTTGGCAAAAAGCAGATGAGGATTTTGATGGGTGAGTGCTAACGTTTGATAGCGGCGTTTGCTAAGCTGATGAGCTTTCGTGGGAGAGCGATTCTCATACTCATACAAACAGAAACAAGAGCCGGTTAAATTACTGTTGTTAAAAGGGGAAAAAAGGACTTTTATAACCGTAGGTTATTGTATTGTATTGGCAGTGAAGTCTGCAAACAGCATCGATTTGGAAGGATTTACATTAAAATACATGTTTATCTTACTGTTTTTTTTATTGAAGCTAACTTTAATTGCCATTGGATACAGCCTTTTGAAAGAATAACTAAAACTACTAAAGTTGTCTATAAAAACTATAAATACTAACAAATATTTTGAAGGGAACTTGTTACGGCGTTTTCATGTTGGTTAACTCGAGTAATTAAGCAATTATCTCCTGATGACGTTGGTTATTTACGCAAATGACGTATCGGGACATATTATTAGTTGTCATCTTGCGAGTGATGACTAGTCCTAGAGGAAGACGTTGTTATGTAATCCACAGCTCACAGCAATCTTCACCTCTTAGATTCACCTTCAATATAAATACTGATTTTTAACCGTGTTTCCTTCTAGTTGGATTGGACGCTGCAGGAAAAACGACCATCTTGTACAAACTAAAGCTGGGTGAAATTGTAACTACTATCCCAACCATCGGTAGGAGCCTATTTTTTTGTTAATTTTCATACTTTGAAGTTCAGTTATGGTTCTTTGATGGTTCCCTTTTGTGCACAGCAATATTAAGATCTGTCCCTTTTATTCTTCTTCTGTAAAGGTTTTAATGTGGAGACAGTAGAATTTAAAAATATCAGTTTCACTGTGTGGGACGTGGGTGGCCAGGACAAGATCAGGCCACTCTGGAGGCATTACTTCCAGAACACACAGGTAAGGATGTGACGGTCCCACAGCTATGGGGCAACTTTGATTTAATAGCCCAGAGATAATTCAGTTCAATTCAAGTTTATGTATCTAGCAACAAATCACAAGTCAACTCAAGGTGCGATATGCTGGACAGTAAAGGCACTACAGCATTTGAGAGAACACCAATAGTCAGATGGTCCCCTATGAGAAAGCACTAGGCAACAGTGGTAAGAGAGAGGACACAATTTAATGACATGCAGCAGTGGTCTATAAACACCTGTGAAGTAAAAAGAGATGAGTGGAGAAGAAATGCTCAGTTTATCCTGCAGCAGCCAGAGACTATAGCTGCATAACTAAGAGATGCCCCGGGGTCACTTGATCCAGTGTTAACAATAATCTTTAACAAAACAGGAAGTTTTTAATCTAATCTTAGTATTAGAGAGGGTGTCCAAACTGGCATTTAGAGTAAGATTCTGGTTAGACACTAAGTTTCTGATGATTAAATAATCTCATGTTTAGCATAATAATGTGTCACTGGGGCAGCAGTAGCCGTTGGCAACTAAGAAATAATCACCAGGTAAAGCTATTTCAGTGCAACACTTTAATGAACCACAGGTTTCGAGTTGTGGTATTGTGCTGAAATGGCAACAAATAAGACTGAGTGGTGCCAAAGGAGCTATGATATTTAATGACTGTAAACATATCTGTTTAGGTTGCACCACATTTAAATTCATCTTAAAATCCACACACCAGCAGACTGACAATCACTGTTTGTTAAATGACTAACGTGACATTTTCTTGCCATGCAGGGACTCATCTTTGTAGTGGACAGCAATGACAGAGAAAGAGTGACTGAGTCAGCAGAAGAGCTTTCTAAGATGGTATGTACTGGATCAGTCCCAGCAGCGCTGCATTTTTAATTACATTTCGAATCGCATGCATGTCTGACACTGGGAACAGTTTGATCCTCCCCCTCCTGGCTCCTCAATCATGTAATGCTGTTCCCAAAACGTGTTACAAGGACTCATGAAATGAGCCTAGTCTTTATAAGATGTACCTAAATCTCCCCTCCTGGACCTTCTGTCTCCTTTATGGTGATAGCTCTAATGTTAGATGACTGTCCTCCTTACTGTAGGAGTCTCTGTAGTTATTGATTTGTTCATGCCAATGGTGAAAAAAGGATGCTGTCATAATATGTCATCCAAAAGGTAATTAAAAATCCTGTTCAGCTGTGGGTTGCATTGTGGATTGCTATGTTTACGTCTTCTAAGCCATCCAAAAGCAAGAAGGATCCACTCTGTTAATTGTCATATTATAAATGCTTCCCGCTGTCTCAGTGTTACTGACACATTCCATAAAATTTATGTAAACCCGGAAATCTGTGCCCGTGCAGCTGCAGGAAGATGAGTTGAAGGATGCAGTTTTGCTGGTATTTGCCAACAAACAAGATCTTCCCAACGCCTTAACCGTCAGCGAGCTGACAGACAAACTTGGCCTTCACGCCCTCCGCAGCAGAACTGTAAGTAATCTGAGTAGAAAACACAGTCTTTACACGAGCGGTAAGATTCAAAAAAATGCCTAGAGCTTCTTTCACAATCTCACATGATCTAACCCCACAGTGGCACATTGAGTCTACCTGCGCCACCCAGGGCACCGGGCTGTACGAAGGCCTCGACTGGCTCTCCAAAGAGTTGTCCAAGAACTAAGGAAGGACTGGCTGAACAGAAGAAAGAGACTAAACGCCACATGCTGAGGACTGAAGGCACAGAACCATTACAGCAGCAATGTTCACACAAAGGACAAGGCTGATGGACAATGTAGTCATCTTTGGGAAAAAATTAATATCTCCTTATTTTTCTTTTATTATCAGTAACATTATTATCTCTTGACATAGTGTCTATTGTTCTTTTTGTTCCTACTTATCACCACTTATTTCCATTTAATGCCTTGGCTCCTGTCTAGTAATCAGTTCCTTATACTAGGACTTTATCTTCCTCGAGCCTTTGCTTGGGGATATATGAAAAAAAAAAAGACAATTTGTAGGCCACATACTGTGAATGTTAGACCCAACCCTGCTGTTCACCTCTGTGTCCTTAATCGAATGCCAACAGATTTTTGAAGAAGCTTGTGGCTTCCAGTCTGAGGTGCAGGACGATTGCAGTGATTTTGTTAATAGTCTGGAATCTCATGGATCCACAAAGGAGCATCGTGCCTTCTGGTCCCTCTTTGCCTAGATCTGAGTGATCCTGAGTGATTTCCTTAGCACACTGTTAGGTTATTCTCCTTCCTGAGACGCTTTTGTGTCTGTATGCTTTTGAAAGACAAAATTATGCAATGACTGTTTTTGTGTCGGATTGCGTGCTGCGCTGCAGCAAAACAACACCAAAGTGAGTACAGCTTTTGTACTGTAAGTTTGAACATCTGTGAATTTGGCTCATCTGCCTTATTTTGCCGCCTTTTTTCAAACCAGCACGAAAAAGGAGGATTTAATAAGAAGTTTACGTTTTGTCCTGTGTTCTTCGATCCTCTGAGTGAAAATCTTTGGGTTTTTTTTACTCAAATAGGAAGGAAGCATCTTTTCAGTGTTGACACACGGCCGGTGTCATTGCAACACTGTAAAGTAGCATTTTTTTTCTTGCATTTGTCTTTTTTCCATCAGTGCATAGTTGTACTGCGGCAAATACTGTGTTACATTCTCAACTGTTCAGTTATCTTCAAACATAAACCATACCCATCAATTTATTTGAGTATACATTCCTACTAGTGCTTTCAGATGCTGACACTTCTCAAAAATATTCTCTTAACAGTATTTTCCAAATAAAGCTACTGTTAAAAATTGTGTTTTAGACTCCACTCATTGTTTTCAGACAGGTCAGGCTAGGTCACGCTTTCTTAGGTTTCAGATTTGTTTCATCACTCGGCTTTATTGGGAACTGGGCTGAAGAGGGGAAGTGAAAGCTTTTAGTACCAACTGTGTTTTGGGCTGTGACTTGGATAGAGTCCACACACACTCGTCTTCTGCCCGTCTTGGCTTATGTATTACTCACTTTCAAAGCGAGCATTTCCTACCGCATCTCGTTAATGTGACCTCAATGCTTGCGTATGACCCAGAATTATCTATGCAGCAAACTGTACTGCTTCTGCATGTTGAAAATAACCCCAGGCAGCAAAGTTTATTTCTACTAATGTAACTAAAAGGTTAGAGGTGAAAATAAGCTGACTGTAAAGTAATGAACGGGGGAGCTGGAGGCAGTGTGCTGAAAATAGCTATCAGTGCTTTGAGTAAAACCTTCAGCCTACATGACCGCTGCAGTTTCCCTTCGTTTTGACTGCTAATGGTATATGATGGTGCCTTGGAGAGAAAAGCAGCATGAGTTATAAATATTTCTTCTACATGTTGGTGCTAATGTCTGCTCTGTTGGTCTTTTGTAACAATTTGAATGGAAAATGTCAAAGCTAAGAAGCAGGCTCTCAGATGGAGGGATTTAACATGAACGTAGACTGGATAATAGAGAGGTATAACGACAAATGCTACAGTGCACTGAAAAAGGCATGAAGGCAGAGCAGCTCATTCACAGCATCTGCCTAAATTAAGAGTGGTAAGAAGTGGAAACTAAATTCACATTGTAATTTTGTGATGATGTAGTTTTTCAAAGAAATGCAGCACTCCCATGTTTCCTCAGCGTGTCCTGTGCTGGATGGGACCAGATGTGTGAAAGCTATCCAGCATATGGTCATCATTCTTTTTTTTAAGGGTAGATGAGCGAGAGGAGGCAGGGCACGCTTCATAATCGTCTTTCCACCATTAACATGCTGTTCTTGTTGCAGCACTGCAGGGGGCAGTATTGCCAAAGGTGATTCACAATAGTGGGCAATAAGATTAAGGTGTGTGGCAATTTTCTGCCATTTCTGGTCAGAGAGGAAGACAGCCAAGTAAAATTAACTGAGTTTTTGTAAATTAATCTTCAGTGAATCATCTGCCAGCATCATCATTTTACCCAGATAGCTGTTATGTGCTTAAAACTGTGGGCCGATTGGAGACCATATATGTACAACATTCACAAAGTCTCAGGTGATTATTAGATTATCAATAAAATTTCTCAGCATCTCACGTTACACTACGTTGCCCAAAGTATTCACTCGTCTGCCTTCGCACACATGCAAACTTGAGTGACACCCCATTCTTAATCTATAGGGTTTATTATGATGCCGACCCACCTGCCTCTTCTGGGAAGGCTTTCCACAAGTGTTTAGGTGTGTTATGAGAATGATGTTGATGTTGGGTGAGAAGGCCTGGCTCGCAGTCTTTGCTCTAATTCATCCCAAAGCTGTTCTGTCAGGTGTCAGAACCCTGCCAGTCAAGTTCTTCCACACCAAACTGGCTCATCCATGTTTCTGTGGACCTGCTTTGTGCACTGGTGTGCAGTTATATTGAAACAGGAAGGGTCATTCCCAAAGTGAAGCATTAAGAGTTCCTTTCACTGGAACTAAAGGGCCGAGCCCAGCCGCTGAAAAGCAACCCCACACCATAATCCCCCCCTCCACCAAACTTTACACTTGGCACAGTGCAGTCAGACAAGTACTGTTTTCTTGGCAATCACCAAACCCAGACGCCACTGAATTGCCAGATGGAGACACGTGATTCGTCACTCTAGAAAACACATCTCTACTGCTCAAGAGTCCAGCTGTGACATGCTTTACACCACTGCATCCAACACTTTGCACTGCACTTGGTGATGTAAGGCTTGGATGCAGCTGTTCAGCCATGGAAACCCACTCCATGAAGCTCTCTACACACTGCTCTTGATTTGAAGGCCACATGATGTTCGGAGGTCTGTAGAGATTGGCGACCCCTGCACATTATGTGCCTCAGCATCTGCTCACCCTCCTCCGTCATTTTACGTGGACTACCACTTCATGGCTGAGTTGCTGCCACCCCCAATTCCTTCCACTTTGTTATAATAGTGCCACAGTAATAGTTGACCATGGAATATTGAATAGCGAGGAAATTTCACGACTGGCATCCTATCACGGTACCATGATGGAACTTTTAAGAGCGATTTCGCAAATGTTTGCTGAAGCAGTCTCCATGCCTTGGTGCTTGGTTTATACACCTGTGACGAAGGAAGTGATTGGAACACCTGAATTCAATGACTTTGGCAATAAAGCAAAAGTAAAATCATGTATGAAGCCAGCTGCAAGGCAATTAGGACATACACGGTGTTTATAGGTGAACGTATAAGGATTATATACTTGGCTTGCTATGATGCATGAATGTCTCTTCTAATGTATTTATGACAGCTAATCAGGCTTAGTGGAGCTGGGTCATCACACAGGTTTGTTAGTGAATCCTTGTGGTGTGCATCAAGATAGATGAGCCCATGCACACTCTACTTTGTTGATCAGATTTTTCTTCATATTTCTTATAGCCTTCTTATAGCCATACATTCAATGGGATTTACACCATCACTTTCCAACATAATCAGAAAGGTAAGCTTTAAATTTAATTGTAGTGTAATGCATGTGAAGTTATATAACAAAACATAGTGCGCTTGAGCTTAAAGCACAAGTTAAGCCAATTTCAGAACTGAGGCTCTTGCATAGCAATTAAAAAAAAGTAATACAAATACTGTCAGTTTGCGAGCTGTATGTTTGTCAAAGGTGACATATGCAAGAAGGCAAAAGGAGGCTGCTATTTTGTCCCATTTGTAACACAATAAAAGAGCAAAGGTTGATTTTGGGATTTCCCGAATTTCACCCGTGCAGGATGATGCCATCGTTGACCCCACACATACCAGTACCACAGCCCGCCTATTCCCAGGCCAGGGAGAACCTGGTGAAAGCTATCCCACCCAAGCTCCTCTGTCTACTGGCCTGTGGAGGTAAAGATTGTCGCTATGAGGGACCAGAATGCTGGAAGTTAAACCAGCAAGTTATTCGAGGCATATTCTCCTCATGGTGAGACTACTTGAAAATCTCACGAATGCTATTCGGCTGTGTGCGTTTTAGCAAAAACAGTAAGCGGTCCACACTGACTATGAACTTCTATCTGTCTTAGGGTAACGGATGATATAATTGCCATGGCAAGACCATCCAGTTATCTAATTGAGAAGTACAACATCATATATCAATTTCAAAGGTAATCGCTGGTCAGTATTCTGTCTGTGCAGTGAGTGGATGTGGCTGGTACCTGTATGCTTACAAGAACTATTACAGTACAAAAAAGGAAGGGCATAAGGCATCTTACATCACTTTATAGTCTTATTCTTATTGGGGCAAGTAACAACCAAATAAGCTTCGAGACAAACAGCAGGTTTTCCTCACTTCTTTGACTTTGTTCTCAGGTTAAACATCAGATCGATCATTAATATGCAGCTGCCAGGGGAGCACGCTCACTGTGGACCTCCTCTGGACCCTGAAAGTGGTTTCACATACTCGTCACAGATCTTCATGGACAATGACAGTGAGATCTTGATACACTGAAAACAAAGCATAGTTAAGAAAACAGTTTGTGTGTAGACGTTATTGCTGCTAGCTTTCATATTCATTCCTTCGGTCCATTATTCTTACGTGCATGTGTTTATTTGCAGTTTATTTTTACAACTTTGGGATGCCAGACTTTGGAGTGTCATCTCTCGTTGGGATAATTGATGCAGTGAAGGTTCTGGCCTTTGCGGTGAGGGAAGGAAGAGTGGCTGTGCACTGTCATGCAGGCCTGGGCAGGACAGGTGGGATTAAGAATATAATCTGTATACTCCCATCTAATGCTTAAGTATTGTGTGCGGCAGCTTGTCCACATATAATGCTCTTGTGATGTTCATATTGATGACCAGGTGTCCTGATAGCCTGCTACTTAATCTACACCCTGCGCATCAGCCCGAGCGAGGCCGTCCACTTTGTACGGATCAAACGGCCTCGCTCTATCCAAACCCGGGCACAGATAAGCCAGGTGTTTGATTTTGCTCGCCTGCTTGGCACACAGCTGGTTCAGTACCCAGACCTTTCCCTGAGGCATGGGGCCTCTTTCACCCTGCAGCACTATCTAAACCGACAAGCACTGCTGCTGCATGGCCAGGAGGCTCGCAATCTCAGGCAAACACCGAAGGTCTGGATTTTGTCATCATTGCAAATTAATCCTGTATCATGAAATGCCTCTCTGTACCGTGGAACAATTAACTTTCTTCTCTTTTCTGACTTCCACTTGATTAGGTGGTGTACCTCCTGTGTGTGCGTCTCTCCTGCTTGGCTCTGGGTCTCCCTTCTCCTCCAGAGGTCTATGCTGAACTGGATAAGAGGTCTACACTTAGGGTCCTGAACAGTGCTGTGAGAGAGACTCTGGTGTCCAAACAGTATTTGCCCTTGTTGAGAGGTCATAGAGGCTCGTGGGTGGGCTCGGGGTCAGTGTCCTCCTGGGATGATCCCTTAGGATTTTTTGAGAGGAAGAGAGAGGTTCTGATGGACAAACGCAGCTACAGTGACTCTGACCTCAGCAAGATCACAGTAAATGAGGTGAAATAAGAAATTTATGCATCTAGAATTGTTCAAATTTATGAGTAATTAGGATTTTTTTTTTCACTTTGTTGCATTCTGTACCGAAGGGACTGGAGCTGAATCCACACTACACCGCAGCACTTGGAGACGAGAAGCACTGGTGTGTACAGGACCTAATACGAGCTGATCTCAGACCAGTTAGTCCATTTTTTGTTGGTCTCTCATCAGACAATCAGACCACCAAAAAGGAAACACACACACTCAATATCCCAATGTCCAGCGTGAAAACAAGCAGCAGCTGTGCTAAGCGATCAAAGTGCAAGGCTAAAAAAGCTCTTCCCAAATACAGCTCCAATATGGAGGTAACCCTATTTTTATTTTTATTTGGGTTGGTTTTTAAAAAAGCTTTGATGTGAATGCATTCTCACCTCTGTCACATGCTGCAGCTGTGCAGAAATGCCCATAACCCAGGCCCAACCTCAATGGCCCGTCCTGTAGCTAAAGCAATGGCAGAGCAAGGTCCTTCAGGAGAAACAGTTCTGCAAAGGTCGGCTCTGCTGCAGGTAAATAGAACAAATAAACAATGATTATTATAAATCAGATCATATGAGTGAATTGATACCACTACTCACCTTTTCAACAGGAGGAACTGAACAGTAGTGAATGTGGCTGGGCTCTGCTCGTCACTGAATCAGATCCCCATGTTCTCTGCTGCCTCTTGTGGACCTGGCTGGAGAAGTTGAGGGTTAGTGACATCGAACAGAGAATTTCTGATTAAGCTCCTTGTACTGCAGTAAACATTTCTCTCTCAATTTTATACGGTTTCTCCAATCTCACCCAGGAGCCTGTTCTGAGTGCTGAAGATATAGAAAGGTTGAGTACTGGAGCAAGTAACAGGAATCCTCTCAGTGTGCTCAAGAAGGTAAGCAAACAGTCTCCTGAGTCTTCTGGCCAAACAAGGAACTCGAAATCTCCTCAGCAGTGATATAAAGTGTTATTTGGGATATTACATTGTTACAGCCACAGAGACACACCATTTACTGTCTGCTGAGCTGTGTGAGCACAGTGACCAGCCTGTGTCCACACAGGGAGGAGGCAGTGCTTCACCGCCTGATGCGGGCACTTACAAGGGTAAGTTGAATAAGTAGATCCTGTTGTGTTACGCTCTAAATACAATTTTTTTTAAATTTTTTATACAAATTAGTACGATTGTCTTTTTTTGTATCTTACAGCGCCCTCAAGAGGAAGTGGAAAGCCTTGCACCTTTAATGAAAGTCCTGAAGGCCACTTTGAGAGAAACCTTCCATAACTACAGATACGTCACTAGAGCCTGCAGCACCAATGCTGCGCTTTGAAGAGCGGAGTCCGTGTAATAACAAAAACCGAAAAAAGCAGAGGTGCAAACACTTAGAAATAAATAAATAAATATCGGCTGAGTTACATTTAACTGCTCCAGTTGTAGGACCCTGTCTCGGCTTAGTTGGCCAGCAGTGAAGCTACACCTGTGTTTCTTTTCCCAATGTGACAAGCTGGAGTGCTCGCTGAGAACAACAACATGGCTTTCTCTTAATAATTTTAAATGTAACAAATAAAGTGTCAGCTACGCGATCTAACAAGAACTCGAAACTGACCCACACTCTCAGTCTAAACCGTGTTAATGTAGTTCAGTTTTAACCGCTCTCTCTGGCACGACAATTTTGTGTTTGTGATGTATTCTGCTGATACTGTCACACACTTCAACAGTTCACTGAGGGCAATAAAAAGGTACTAATGCCTGAAAGAAAAATGAGCTTAAAATGATTTCCAGTAGAGGGCATTAGTATTAAGTCATCTATTTGTGTTTAACCGGATTGAGAAATGTCCTTATAGGAAGTCCTTGAAGCAGCAGTTTCTAGGCAAAATGTTTTATAAAACAAAGTCAGGAGTGTACAGCTACACCTACAACTTTATCTGTGCCATGGACCAGTCCTACAGAGTGGTGGAAAAGTGGTTAAACTTGAAATCAAGTTAGAATTCAGTAATAATTTTCTATTAAAATAAACATTTTATTGCTTAGTTTAGCTTTGAATAGTATATCAGATACTACCAAGAGGGTAAATCCAAGCAGAGTGTCCACAGTGTGACCCTGAAGCTGAACCGCATTTCATACCTAATAAATCATTTACAACATTTGCATAATGTATTTACACTTCCTGCATGCCTCTGGTTAAATGTGTGTGAGACAGACATTAGAAAACCAAGACAAGACACTGAATAAAAACCTTTGAAGGGTTTAATATTATTATTAATAATATTATTCTTATTGCTATTTTTTTTTTTATTGGACTAGACTGGTTAAAGAACTTTGTATTCAAAACATTTTGAGTGAGTCACAGAGAGTCATATCCATGGCAACGTTGTCATAGTGAAGTTCACAAGCATCAAACAATCTGTATTTGGGTTCAACGCACATGCTCAGTTCCGTGGAAAAAGCCTGACACAGACTCGCAGCAGGATCGGGACTTTGTAAGTTAAAATCGTGAATCTGTTTTATGTCAGTAACTAAACCGAACTCAGTGCAGTTACTCGTGAAGTTAGCACACACATGGCAGAAAGGACTTTCGTTAGCTTGTTTACTGTTTATGCTGCAGCAAAAACCTTTATGAACCAGGCCTCTGCCCAAAATACGTAAACCCAAGCAAACTAATTTATGATGCATCAACTTAGCTTGATGCTTTATATAACTCATTAACATGTCGAGAGCTTGTGTTCACAGGTGAGTGCAAAGCTGTTGTTCATCATTTACGCTCAATCTGTGCGACGTAGCAAATGAGTAAAATTTCATTCTAGCTTTACTGTACTCAATCATCTGGAATGAATTATCATCATTATTCCAAATCTGTTGCTTTGATTAGCTCCGTGATGTTGCTCTTCCAGGTGAAGCCACACTCATTACCAATGAGACAATTAGAATTGTGCGGAATGTGGAAGAACTTGTACTGCATTAACTACCTTCATCCATAGTAATGGACTTTCTTAAAAGTTCTTGTGTTACCGAGTGTGCAGCCAGAATTATTAGCATTTGTAAAGTGAGCTAAACTTCTAAGTAATAAAGTAAAGAGAGCACGAGAAGGCAAATGTATCAATAGCAATTCTAAAAAACATATTAACAATTCATTTGAGTGCCTAGATTTTTATGCTACCGCCTACCAGAAGATGAGCGTGGCTCCGTAGTATAGTGGTTTACACTATGGTTCAGTCCTGGGAAGAGACACAAATCCCTTTGGGGTTGAAACAGGAAGGGTGTCTGATTAAAAAAAAAAAATCAAACACGTGGAGCTTCCGGCTGTGATCCCTAGTGAATAAGGGAACTACTGGAAGTAGCACTACAGAAAGATGAGTGATATTTAAAAAAAATAGGTACAAGTCTCCTTTTCTCAATCCTATTTTTCATCACTTAAATGCCAACTCATTTCTGTCTCAAGGTAATGATGAGGGGTGAGCCTTGGGTTGGTACCTGGAGGCCCCACAAGCCAAGAGGGCCTATAGCTGCCCTCTATGGTAGTCCTGGGCCCAAGTATGCACTGCCTGGACTCACAGGTAGCATAAAAATGCAATTTTTAAAAATACCAGCACTATTATTATATTTAGTTTGACAGTAATGGTGTGTCCTTGTTCTTTGATAAAGGCGTATCTAAACATGATCCTACTAAATACAAAGCCCCAGTATTCAGCTTTGGGACACGTCTTAAGGAAGTAAATACTTCCCTTTCCCCTGGGCCAATATACATGATTCCTTCTAACATGACAAGAGAGGGCCAAAGTGGCACACATGCCTTTTCACTCCACAGCCGTCCAAAGGAGCCCAAGTTCTTCAGACCTCCTGGACCAGGTCAGCAAAACTCCTCACACATTAAATGCACAATAAAAAGCTTCACTTCTGCTCTCAGATGCATGCAGTTTACCTGTCAGCAGTGTCTTTATATATAAATCCCTTTGTTGCTATCAGGTCAGTATTCCCCCGACCAGTCAGAAAAGCTCGTCTTCCGCTCTGCTCCTGCTTATTCTCTGTCAGGCAGGAGCAAAGAATTAAGCGGCAACAAAACACCAGGTAACATATATCTCAGGAGTTGTGTGCTTACAGTATGAATGACAAAGTTTCATAATACAAAATCTGTTAACTATGTGTTGCTCACACTGCAGGTCCTGCCACCTATTCTCTGCCTCCTGTGATGGGCACGAAAACTGGGGTTACATCTTCTGCTCCCAGCTTCTCAATAAGTGGCCGCTGCAAAACCGGAAGCTTCTATGAGGACCTGAAGAAGGTACGTAGTTCTATGAGTAACATGTATCAAAATTTATATTTCACCAAAAATTCATTATCTATAGATGTTTGCTTTTTTCATGCATGTATATATTTATTATATTATTTATTATATTATTTCATATTTTTGGGAGCTCTTGTTTCTCTGTGTGACCTTTGACTTCCCATTAGGGTTGCCACATGTCCCGTAAAATACGAAATCGTCTTTTATTTGGCAATAATTTGTTGGGTCCTAGCATTTCTGATTTCCTGTTATCTATAATTTTGTTTCTCTTGGCCAAAGACTCCAGGCCCTGCTGCCTATAAAGCTGTGGACCCCAGTATTTTTGGGCAGAAGCCTCCCCAGTTCAGCATTACAGGCCGCAACATCACTCCCAGTGAAACCACATGGAAACCAGGACCAGGAGCATACTACCCTGAGCAGGTAAGAAAGCTAATCATGTCTTTTTGATCCCAGATAATCCAAAAATATTAATATATTTTTATTCATCAATATTTTTTCTTCCTAGGTAAACCTTACAAAAACCCAGGCCCCGAGCTTTACCTTTGGACTGCGCCATTCTGAGTACATCACACCGGTCAACGTGAATGTTGAATTCTGTCTATGATCTCTTAATTTACATGGAAATGACCAAAGCAGTTTTTGAATAAAGCATAAAATACAAACTGCTCAGCTCAATATTGAGATTTTATTTTAATCACAAAGATTTAGGCCATATTTTAGTTGGTACTTGTTCAATTGTCCATTTGTCATTTGTAGATAGATAGATGCACATCCAATACTACATAATTAATGAACTTCCCCCTTAATAAATGAACCTGCATAGCATCTCATGTTGTTTTTATATAATTTTAAGCCCTTTAATATGTAAAACTTTAGACCTCACTCGATATGCGCCCCAGTTTCATGTGCAGACATTACAAATAATAGTAACTGAATCTACTAGAATGGTTGAGGATTTTATACAGGCGCCTGCAAAGACAGCCAGGACGAAGTGGTCCTGCGGGCGTCGCCGTTGCATAGAAACGAAAATCGTCGTGCCTTTACACACTCGAGCTACCTGTAAACCAAGATAAGTGGAGCAAAGCGTTGATCCTTTCATTTGCTGTGATAGAATAACATTCACACCACAGTTAGCGATTGTTAACTGAACCTAACAACTGCAACCTACGCTAGTTCTGTTAGCTTACTTGCGATTAGCGGTCGTTCTATCCCGTCTTACGGAGTAAGCTGTGAAAGGTAGTGTACCTTTAGAAAGAAAATGCAATTAATGACTAATTTCTGCGAGCATCTGCTTTTGCTGACGTGAACCCCGAAGAACCGACAAAGTAAGTTAAGGCGAACCTCAGCTAACTGATGGCAAGCTAGCTAATAATACTCCCTGGGCGTCGATCGGAGTTGCTACTGGAGCGTAACGGCATCTTTTTTCAGGGATTTATATGAGCAATCAAAAGGTGCCGGGAAAGTAGAGAAATATGGCTGTCGACGCTGGCAGCATCCCTGAACTGGACCAACAAAAATACGATGCAGATGAACAGGTGAAAATCATTTGCCTGGGAGACAGCGCAGTTGGTAAATCTAAGTGAGTATTAGCGTTCAGCTGCATTTTAGCTTTCCTAACATTGTCTGTGGTGTTTACACTTTTCTCCTTATCTCAAAGGCTGATGGAGAGGTTTCTCATGGACGAATAGTATCCTTTAGCTATATAATGGATTTAGAGGACGTAGATGCTAGGGTGCCAGGAAAGGGACAGTGGTACTGCTCGAGGAAGTCAGGAGTGGCATAGAAATATGTGAGGTGTGAGTGACAGATGGATTCAAGGTGGGGCTACATCAGGGATCTGCTTTTGAGCCCTTTCTTGCTTACAATGGTGATGGCCAGATTGAAGGGTCAGACAGGAGTCTCTGTGGACTATGATGTTTGCAGATGACTTCATGATCTGTAGTGAGAGTAGGGAGCAGGGTGAAGGTAGTCTGGAGAGAAGAGGGTTGAAAATAAGAAGCAGCATGACAAAATACATTTGTGAATAAGAGGGAAACAGGTAGAACTGTGAAGCTGAAAAAAGTAGAGATAGTTAAGCTTGGGCTCAAGCATCAAAATCAATGGATGGTGCACAAGAGAGGTGAAGGAGAGAGTGCAGTGTGTGTGTGTGTGTGTGTGTGTGTGTGGGGGGGGTGATCTGTGACAAAAGGTGAGCAACAATAGTGAAAAGGAAGGTTTACAAGATGGTAGTAGTAAGACCTGCTATGATATATGGTTTGGAGAAGGTGGCACTAACAAAAAGACAGGCATAGCTGGAGGTGGTAAGGTGAAGATGCTAAGATTTTCACTGGGAGTGACCAGGAGGGATAAGATTAGAAATGAGTATATGAGAGGGACAGTTCAAGCTGAGCAGTTTAGAGACAAAGTTAAGGAGGCAAGGCTGAGATGATCAGGAGTTGTTCAGTCAAGCAAGGTACATATTGTTAAGACCCTTAACTCCTCATGCAGTCGACCCCAGCAGTTGTCAACCTATGCCTTGACCCTCTACAAACACACAGCCACTGTAGGAAGCAAGACCATAGCAGTTGGTAAGTACCGTGCATTTGCTGTGACCGCTTTTCCGGGTTACAAACATACAATATTTGTAACCAGTTCAAAATAATTAGTAAAACCTAAATCACAAAGAGTTTTTTTCTTTTCTTTTTGATCTACAGATTTCTGGGACACTGCTGGTCAGGAGAGATTTCAAAACATGCATCCTTCATATTACCACAAAGCACATGCATGCATCATGGTAAGAACACATTTATTCTGTTCTTTTGCTCCCTGCCACAAGTGTGCATCAAGGGAAAGTTGCATATTAAAAGTACTCAGAAAAATGTAACCACACTTTTTTTTTGCTTAGGTTTTTGATGTTCAAAGGAAGATCACATATAAGAATTTAGCCAGCTGGTATAAGGAACTAAGAGAGTACAGACCAGAGATACCCTGCTGTGTGGTTGCCAACAAAATTGATGGTGAGTCTGCACATTAAAATCAGTGTGTAGTTTTTAATTGTAATTGTTGACTGCAGGTTTACAAATGCGATTGTTTTTCCACATCTGCAGCTGACATGAAGGTCACGCAGAGAAGCTTCAGCTTCGGGAAGAAGCAAGGACTCCCGTTTTACTTTGTATCAGCAGCTGATGGAACCAATGTAGTTAAGGTGTTTGTTCTCCTGCAGGAATGTGACAGGAGTGAAGATGTTTATTTGATAAAGCAAATATCAGCTTCATTCAGTGTAATCTTTATAAAATATCAGTAACACCTGAAATGCTGCTGCCAGCTGATAGTTGTGACTGTGTGTCTCTCTCATTAGATGTTCAGAGACATGATCAAAAGAGCAGTGGAGTACAAGGAAAACCCCAGTGACTTCATGGATGAAGTGATGCAAGAACTAGAGGTACACTAACTTCTCTGATCACTGATGTGCTCATCCGTAAACCGCTGTACACAAGATTGAGCTCGCAACATGGGGAAAAGAATCACTTGCAAAAGAAAATCACAGTAATTTGTATTGGGAGCTCCAGTAGACTGTCAGCTGACCCCTGCTGCTGTTGCTTGGAGATTTACTGCTCTTGGATTTAGTCTACTGAATTGAAAAAGCAATAAGCAAATGTGGCTTGAGCTGTAATGACTGATTTCCATCCCCTAGATAACATAAAGTTACTATAAAAGGTAGAATTTGGTGAATTAATCTAATCAGCATCATCAGCTTCAATTTAAATAAAATCCTGCTGATATCCGTGATGTAATCTAACACTGACGATGAACACCACGGTCTGCACTGCACCCCCTTCACTGTAAACTATACCAGAGTACTGCAAACTAACTTACACTGAACTGAATGGTATTTTCATGCAGACTTTGAATAGCACTAAATTATTTGTTTTGCAAGACAAACTTTAAGGAAAATAATCTTTACATTTTGAGTTTATTAAATGGCACTTGCTGAGCAGTTCTTACCTTTGAAAATAACCTTTCATCTTCCTCTCATATCCTGTCTTTGCTCTTCCTGGGAAATACAACAGGGTACATTTAACAAGATGCACTATGATACAAACCTGCACAAAAACAGATTTCAAATGCACAAAGTTGCATTTGAAAGCCCACTTTTAAAAAAAGGTTACTGTTTATGCTCAGCTGGAAGCACCTCCAGGCTGCAGCACACGACAGTATTATGTAGCTGTTATTCTTCCTATCAGATTTAATTACTCATTTAATGAAGGTGCTGGAACACCATTCTGGATTGTTCCGGCCCACTTTAGCCCCTGCTGCTACATGGTGCTAAGCAACATGCAAATTGTTTCCCTGGTCAAGACTGGAAGATCCTAATTCTTAGGTTTATAAAAAAAAAAAAAAAAAAACAAATTAGTTTTAAATTATTTCATTAAAATTGTTGAATCCTGGTGGAAAGGTGAA
>VOQJ01048092.1:99161-110232 GCA_015052665.1 Apistogramma diplotaenia | reverse complement strand
AAAAAAAAAAAAAGGGGGGAGGGGGGGGGTTTTTTTTTTTTTTTTTGCCAAGTGAAAGCGCCTTGGCGTACTGAGTGGATTCTGCAGATGTACAGAGGTTTTTAGCGGTAGTAGACATTTACTTGCGTCCCGTCAGAGAAAAGCTATAAAATGCATTTCGTTGTGTGAATAAAACTCACTGTTTCTCACTGCCAGCAGAAGCTACTCATGAGTACAATTGTAGATTTGTATTGGTAAAGGAAAATTCAGTGTTTTCATTTTTTTTTTTTTTATCAACCTGTGCCTTATTATTATGAGTTGTGGCTGCTTCTGTTAATGATATTTTACTCACTTAGACAATGGTAAAGATAGAAGAAAGCAGCACTGATGCCAGGTTGTAAAATACTGAATTTTCTCTAAGACCTTAAAGAGGCTTTCCCATCCCCACAGCCTGAGAAACTACAGACATTTCCTGCAGTGGCATTTCAGAAGGGCATACACATCAAGCTCATTTAAGCTTGTATGGCAAGTTTTTATTGGTTACACAGGTGAAGGAAAACAATTATTTGCTTCTTTTTTTTTTTAAACAGTTAAAGCTTATTTCTCCAGGTCCCCAGACCTTGTGGAAATTGGTCTGAGTAGCATTATCAGGGACAGGGATGGAATCTTTACTAGCTCTCTAACAGACTACGGTGGTGTTTAATTGTTAAAATGTAACAAATAAAATTTCTTGTAACAAAACAGCAAGCAACCTCTTCATGCTAGTGCCCCAAACTTCCATCCCTGAGTGATAAACAGGCATAAGATGAAGAGCCCCTTTTAACCAATCAGCTTGTGCATAGGTGGCCCTTGCCCTTGGTATGTCTCGGTGGATACACAGACAGTGAGATCTGTTGCTGAAGCAGTAGGGATGGGTGTCAACTGGGGTCTCAGCCTCACATTACGGGATGCCCTTTAGTATGGAAGGAAGACCGTAAGAAAATAAAAACAAACAACAAACTCTTTTGTCAAAAACATGGAGCAACTCGTCATGCTACGGTTCAAGAAAGGGTGACCATAAGGAAAGTTGGATACCTATGACAAAAACTTCATTTTCATATCTATATACTTTTTTCTTTCAAATATATATAGAATACTTATATATATGTACATATATATGTATATATATAAAAGTATGTATATAATTGGTAGAAATGGGTAAACTTGGCGGAATAGATTTAAAGTTTCTCTCTGCCTTCTATACTAAAAACCAAAAAACAGGTGCAGATTAATTTATTATATTTCCTCTTTGCAACATTGTCTTTTCTCCTGAAAGCTATATTTAGATACATATATATATATATATATATTATATAATACCTATATATAATATTCCCTTTGGAAAACCAAAAAAATTGATTATGAAAAAAAGCCACGAGTGTTGGTTAAACATTCTCCAAATATAATAGATAGCACAGTCTGGGTACCAAGGCAGAGAGGGTTTTCTCCCACGGTTTACTTTGTGGAGCTCCAACTCTGGGCTCTAAAGTCTTCGGTTTAAAAACAGCACGTATGCAGAAGACACACCTTTTCAGGGTTGTGTGTCTGTAGCACTGTGTTCATCACTGTTGATCTCTGTATAAATATTTTTGAAAGGCAACTGAGCTTTCTGTGAGATTCTGCCTCCTCCTCCTTTACTCGAACTGCAAAAAGGCTTTCAGCGGCCCAATAGAGGGACTGGTGGGATTTTTAGGGGGGAGGTAGACAGGAGAGGAGAGGAGGGAGTGAGAGTGGAGGTGTTACTAAGGAAACAACTGAATCTTTCACAAACCAAATGTTTTAATTGGAGCTCGTCTGGCTTTTTTCAACAACAACAACAAAAAAATATATAATTTTAGGTTTGATTTAATTGGCTGTAAAAGCAGGGAGGTGGGCAAGAGAGAAATTAATGTATCGACTCCTCCTCTTCAGTGCATTGCCAAGTGCAGGTTGTTAATGCAGGATGGAAACAGAGTGTGTCTAAAAGCCGCAGGTCAACATTTGTGATGCCAAACATAAAAGCAGCCAGAGTAAAAGAGGAGTGGTCCCTATCGCATCTCTTATTTTCATCAGCTCTAATTCTTCCGTATGTCTTCACCAATCTCCGTCTGTGGCTGTGTCTCAGGGCAGGGGTCAGCTCTCTAGCAGCTGTTTCAGTGCTCGCTCAATGTTCATGCGGTGTCCGACTCGAGTCACTCCCAGCTCTGCAAAGTCATCCTTGGTCAGAGCAGGGAGGTGAGAGCCTTCAATCTCATGTTCCTGAAAGCCGGCTCTGTGCTCCCCCAGGTTGATGCTCTCCAACCAGTCTCCAACATCATACTTGTTCCAGAGGTGGAGGGGTTTTTGGTGGAAGGGCCGTAGAGCTAAGAGTGGTGACCCTAACCCAGGTGAATGGGAGGGTGAAGGTGATGGCGAGCGAGAGCGGGAACGGGCGCTGGAGCTCCTCATTACGAAGCGGACCTCTTTAGGCTCCTGGGGTAGGCTGAGGCTCGAGGATTTGAGGATAGTTTGTGGCGGTGTGGTCGGCGAGGTTGGTAGGCCGTAGCCTGAGAATCTTCCGAGAGGGTCACCCCGATCAGGTGAGCCTGAACCTGGGCTTGGGGTACGTCGGGTGATGGGGTAGCGACTGCCAGGGCGGATGGTGTATGTGGTTCCATAACTTCTTTGAGAGATGGTGTGGAGCTCACCTAGGCTGCTGAAAAGTCTGGTGGAGACAGAGGCACAAGGCTTTAAGAATAGGGAGTAGTATGTTAACAAAGTCAATTTAAAGAAGAAAAGAGAGCAAATTTGGAGCTATACAGTACTGTGAGAAAGTGTTTGAATGCTTCCTGAGTTGTCGGTGTTTTACATATTTGTCACAACAGAACATCAAACTACAGTAAGTTTAATATTAGACAAAGGTAATCCAAGTGGAAAAAATGCAGCTTTTAAATGAGGATTTCATTTTATTAAGTGTAACAAGTTATTCAAACCTGCCTGACCCTGTGTGAGAAAGTAAGTGCCCCCTAAAGCTAATAACTGCTTGAAGAAGTCCAATCGAGCATGGGTCAGTGAGTCTTCTTTGCAGAATTGCTTTAATTCAGCCACATTGGAGAGTTTTTGAACAGGAACAGCCAAAACATCTCAGCTGGATTTAAGTCTGGACTTTGACTAGGTCACTCCAAAACCTTCATTTTCTTTATTTTTTGAGCAATTCAGAGGTGGACTTTGCTTGCGTGTTTTGGTTCAGTGTCCTGCTGCATAACCAAATGTGCTTGAGCTTCAGGGCATGAAGTGATATGCTGGACAGTCTCCTTCAGGAATTCCAGGTTCAGAGCAGAATTCATGGTTTCAATTATGACAAGTTGTCCAGATCCTGACGCAGCAGTCCCAGACCATCACACTACCACCACCATGTTTGACTGTTGCAACAATGTTCTTTTTATGAAATGCTGTTAGTTTTTTATGCCACATGTAACGGGCTCAACTTTTGCCTCGTGCAGTCCATCAAATATTTTCCTAAACGTCTTGGGGATCATCAAAGTATTTTTTGGCAAACGTGAGCTGAGCCTTTGTGGGGTTTTTTTTGGTCAGCAGTGGTTTGCTCCTTGGAGCTCTCCCATGAATGCCATTTTTGCCAAGTCTGTTTCTTATTGTTGAATCGTGAACACTAACATTAACTGAAGCAAGTGAGACCTGCACTTCTTTAGATGTTGTTCTGTGACCTGGATGAGTCATTGATGTGCTGTTGGAGGTTCACCACTGTTGAAATCAGAGAGAAAGGAACATGCACATCCGAAAAAAGTCAAACAGGGTGCAGGAACAAAAACATATGCCGAGAGCAAAAGGAGAGTCTGCTCACCAAAAGAGTTCCTGAAGGAATATTTAATGCAAAAAAAGCCTCAAGCAAGTTATGTTTCGGGCACAGCTGCCCTTCTTCAGACTTTGAGGTTCACCATTGTTCCAAGTTCTCTCCGTTTATGGATAATGGCTCTCATTGTAGTTCGCTGGAGTCCCAAAGCCTTAGAAATGGCTTTGTAGCTCTTTCCAGACTGACAGATGCTGTTGAGGTTCCTTTAGACTGTGGCATGATGAATTTTTTTTAGATCTTTTAGCTGACTTCACTTTATCCTGCAGGTTCTATTCAACAGCTCTGGCAGTATCCAGGCCTGGATGTGGCTACTCAAACTGAACTAAGCTTTACAAAAAAAACCACAAAGTTAATTCATGATTTTAAGAAGGGGCGGAAAAGCAGGTTTGGATATATATTTTTCCTTAATAGATGAACTCCTCATTTAAAAACAGCTTTTAATTTGTGTTTTGCTTATCACTGTCTACTATTCAAATGAGTTTGATGCTTTGAAACATGTGACAAATATGTAAAAAAAAACAAAGGAAGACGGCAAATTCTTTTTCACAGCATGGTATAAACAGCAATCATTAATTTTAAGGTTAGTGTAGGAGAAAGGTTAATGGCTGTTAGAAAGATCAACTTAGTCAACACTACGACTCAGTTGCACTGAGTACATCTAATTATGCAAGGGACTGTCGGGTAGTTATCCAGAATGAGAGCCCTAGTATTTACTCACACCCATCCAACCCTTACGAATATGACATTAACAGACGTCTTTGTTCTATGATGAATTCAAATAAAGTTGAGTCATACTGTACGCATCCCTGACACGGTTACTTTGACCCACAAATAATTACAAATGCAGTGTCAAACAGGTGTATTGCTTTACACTGAAACTGCTGATAGCACTAACCTGAAAGCAGAATTCATTTTCTAATGTGTGACAAATTCTGTAGAAACAAATGCACACACACGCGCACACACACACACACATACACACCCACATTTAGATGCAGAAGGCAGATCTAAAAGTAGAAAGTTAAATTTGATTTTAAGCTCTGTGTTGCACATTAGTTACATTTCGTCTCACTCAAGAAAATCACATACAGCAAATGTTAAACTTTATGACCAAGAATTACAGTGTCTAAAGGAACAGGCGACGAATATGCTGTAAAACCAAAGTTAGCATTAGTTAATCAAATGAGTGGCTGATCCTTGAAGTGTGGCTAACACTTAAATTCAATGCGGTATGTTTAGCATTTAAGAACTAAGCATGAAGGATCACACTAATATAAAAACGCAGGTCTAATCATTCCTTTGGAAGAGAAATCTGATCTTGGACAATATTTCCAATAAATTCTGGTCTATCCACCTTTTCATATAGAAGCATAAATCTGTGACACTGTTCGAGATTGAACATTATTATACTACTGATCCAATGGAGAAGAACATTAAGAAAGAGGGATGGATTAAAGATTAAGGGAAGTTTAGCTACCTTGGTGCAAACAAAGAGAAGCAGATCGGAGAAACTAGATTTAATAAAGAGCTACTAGAGTGGTGTCTAATTCATGCATGTTAACTTGTATCAAGGTGTAGCACACGTTTTCCCTCTACTGCAAGTTTCTGAAGCATTTACTGTGGGTGAGAGTAAAAGAGTGTAATGGAACACAGGTAGCTAGGCAGCACACAGGCTGGAAAAATGATCAGACTACGGGGAGCCAACAAATATGAGATGAGCTCCATGCGCACTTACACAGTCGTCCTGCCCTCCTGGGCGCACAGTCAGTTCTAGACCAATCAGATCAGAGCAGCAGGGCGGAGCATGCAAGGTGAGCAGAGAGAGAGCAATGGGAGAGAATGTTAGCATCACTCAATGAGACGCAGCCTGCCAACCAGACTCGTAGTCTGCCTCAGCCCACTCTGCTGTCTTTGACATGCTTCACTTGTGCGTACAGGTGCATGTGACTGTGTTGAGTGTCTGCACATGTACATCAGTAGACGTGCATGAGCGCTTTTCTGTCCTCGTGTCGCTAATGTGTCAGCGTGACAAAGGCAGCAGAGTGGGTTTCAGCACTGGAAGGTCTGACCAGTGGGCTACATGAGAGAGAAATGAGCACACAGTTCACATATCAAACACTGCACAAAGAAAAATGAACAAATAAAGAAACACAAAAGGACGGCACATGTCTCTCGACTTTTGCACTCATTTTGAAAGAACTATTGCACGGGTATTTATATAAGAATATACTCTTTTTTTTTTAAAAAAAAAAAGTACATTTGCATGTGCAGCACAGCATATAAAGGATGTATGCACGTGTGTTTTGGTGCAACATATTCAGTTTTATCATGGTTTAAGAAACCTACAGTGTCCAAAACGCAAGACAGTCAGGGACCATGGCCATCCTCAAAACAAACACTGAAAAACAAAACAAAGTTATGCAACTTTCATTAAAAAAAAACAGAACAAAAACAAAACAAAAGAGCACAAAGGAAACAAAATAAGAAACACACTTTTGTAAATAACCCGAAGCTCTGATACACAGCACATGAACAAGGTGGAGGCAGAGTTTAGCAGTGTCGTTTTTGGAGGGGTTTAAATGGGACACAGAGTGGACGGGGTGAGTGATGATGGAGGAATGTGACAATTAAGAGTGCTGAGATGCTTGCGCTCTACGTGAAATGGTCTAGAAGGAGAAGAGACACAGAGGGGGAGAGAGGAAGAGAGAGAAATAATGGTGTGCGCAGTCATCTTTGTCACAATCAACTGTCAGCTTGTAGACAGTGGTGATGTCTTCATTTGGATAACATCAGGAAGGCGTGAGCTCAGTCTGA
The DNA here is from genome assembly GCA_015052665.1 of Apistogramma diplotaenia. Taxonomy (NCBI): domain Eukaryota; kingdom Metazoa; phylum Chordata; class Actinopteri; order Cichliformes; family Cichlidae; genus Apistogramma; species Apistogramma diplotaenia. Next base: position 103,571 of record VOQJ01048092.1, on the reverse strand, counting down.
ACCGTGTGCCACTTGATATGTTTGATATCATGTGCACTTCATATTTACTTTGTGGTCATTCAGGAATGCACAGTCTTATACAAACTGGGATGCAGGAGCCCAAACGATTGTTTCTAATAATAGTAACGATTTCCCCTTTTAAAGAAACATTGCTTTACATATCGGACCTGCCTACATTTAAGAAGGCAAATACAACATTCAAGATGCGCAAAATCAGCAAGAAGAAGTAAGAATTAACAGTAAGGATCACTTTGGATTTCTATGTACCAGTACTACTAGACCATTTCACATAGAAAGGTCATTAACCTGTAGCTCTATGCTGATTAGGTCCACTTATTGTTTTTTCCTTAGTCAGCACTGCTTCTGACTAGTGGATGGAAACATGAAAATGTGATGCTTTGGTGTGTGAAGTTGATCATCTCCTCTTGCTGATGCCACTATGATGAGAAGACTGTGAAAGGTCTGTCATGACAGCTTCATCAATCTAATATCGTCTCTTCATATCTTTCAGCTCCTCTTAATCAGCAGCGAAGTACGGTGGAAGCTAATTCTTCCATTCGCATTATTCACATAGACAGGCTACAGTGAAAGAAGACATTAGAGGAGAAGCAAGAACATCCAGCTCAACTGCATCTGAAGAGCGATCACAAACTTCTGAGCTCTTTTTTTAAGACTGAGACAGATTCATGACTCCATGATATTGCATTTAACATCAGATATTGTCAATTTCATAAAATGAGTAGCACTTCAACAGACAGCCAAAAAAAGACATCGTCTGTCCTTCTAACATCAGATGTTAACTTGCAGCCTGTCAAGCCATAAAAAACACAGCCAGACTGAAGCAGGTTGTTTTACACTGGGGGAGATAAAAAGAGAAGATGCCACCACTCTTGAGGACTTTTGACAAGGTTAGACTTTATCTGGTAATCTTGGCATTAACAACCTTGTTAATGCCAAGATTGTGAGTAAATGGATTTCAACATGGCACACACCATTATAGTTCAGAGACGTTCAAATGCTTGTAAAAATACATCCCTGAACCTTTGAGGTTATCACTGATTATAAATTTTCTGCTCTTATCCAATTTATATCAGCGATAACTGCAAAGAGCGGTGGCTATGAGGATGTATTATGTATTATTTGAACAGAGGCTTTGGGAAATGCTGGAAGGGAAGCTACTAGCAGGGTCATAGGCTAGAACCCAAAAGTGAGACTGTGCAAGAGATGAGGAGAAGCTTTCAGGAAGTACGTGCCTCCAAGCCCCGTTACCTTGTTTGCACCAACAGATAATACACACACTACTGCACACACTCACACACACACACATACCACTAGCTTATCAACTGCTACTGTCTACTCTTACCAACACAGACCACTTAACAGGAAGCAAAGGAGTACAGCTGTAACTATGGAAACAAGGAGCAGTTTAGACCCAAGACCAGAGCCATCAACTGTAGTACTACTGTACTGTACCTCTAAAACCAATCATTTCTTGAAAAACGTGCTGTAGTAATACTTCAATTTTCTTTTTTAATGAATCTCGAGAGATTCTGAGGATCAGTGAAGAAATCAGCTGATGCAAACAAGGTAACAAATAACAGTACAAAGAATGTAAACAAAATGTATAAAAGTACTGTTGTCTTTCAGTGGGCTGATAGGCTCGTTATGTAAAATATAGTTAAAAAAAAGCGTTGGTTTACCCTAGAGTCTATAACCTTAAGGTTTACTCTCTTCGGTGTCCTCACATCTGCAGAAATATAAAGCATTTCATTGTACTTTCAGGCACTGTGTGAAAAAAGGAACCCACAGATAACAGACAAAAATGCACTTCAGATAACCCAGAGGCTGGTATGTCAGAAGTCTTCTTCTTAATGATGTTGAAACACAAGTTATGGCCTGCTCATGGGTATATAAAGCATGTATTAACTATGTTGTTCCACTAGGATTGTTGGGGAAACTAACACCAACAATGCTAGTGACCTCTGATCTCATTACTACATAGTATCTCAACTGGCTTTATAAACTCAGTGCATATCTTATAAAACTATGCACAACAGAACAAAACAACAGATACTGATGCAAATAAAAAAAATTACAATAAAAATGCTGATAAAATGGAGAAAATTAAACTCCGTGTCAGCAAGTAATTTTAATCAATCAACGAGAGACAGTGGTTACTTGAATTTCTTTAACTCTGTGCCACTATATAAGTACGCATAAGAACCTTTTGTTCTGTCACTTTACAATATATTCTCTTACCTGGCACCTGCCACAGGTGACTTCCTCCCTGGATCAAGTGATGCTCCCAGTGGTTCCTCTCCCAGTGATCTAGTGTCTTTATTTAGCTGCTGTAGTCGTGAACTGAGCTCTCCCATAACAGATGGTTTGGCTCCGTCATCTGCACCCAACCCCAGTCCCAGCCCACCAAGATTTCCCAAACTCCCAATACCTAGCCCCACCCCTGGCCCACGGGGCTCCACTGGGTCCCCCCACAGCTTGGACCTCCGCTGGAAGAGGTAGCGTGGCTTGGTGGGGGCTAGACCAGTCACTGAAGCTGAACCACCTGGGGGGAGCCCAGCTCCTCCAGCTGCAGCAGCAGCCAGGGCAGCAGCCTGCTGCTGTGATAGCAGCTCGCTGTCAGAGCTCTGCTTCAGTAGAGGGTCCCTGAAAGTGACGGGGCCTTTACTGCCTCCTATCTGGGATTTCAGTCGGGGCTTAGGAGGCACTGGCGGCTTGTCGAGCACAAAAGTCTGCCCGTCAGCATAGGAGGTGTGCGTGGTGTGTGTGTCGGCAGGCTCGCCGCTTTCTGAGGACAATGTGGACATGCTGGAAACCGTGGAGACGGTGCTGGTGGTCTCGAGATGGTGGTCTCGCTCTCGCTCACTGGAGCTGCGCGTGTCAGCTTCCTCCACGCCTGAGTCAGCCGCAGAGCCAGACTCACCCACCGGTGGGGGCTCCAGAGGGTCAGAGGGCTTCCCTGAGACAGCTGCTGCACTGGGGGGAGGTGGGGGTTGGGGAGGCTGAGTGGGGGTTACAGTTGGGATTATTGGGGTTGGGGGTGTTTGTGGCGTAGGTGTTGCAGGGGTGGTGGGAGACACGGCAGGTTTAGCTGGAGACACTGGCGCCCCCTGTGCCTGTAGCCCGTTAGCAAACTCATCCGGTGGTGGAACGACTCCAATCTTACGAAGCTCCTCTCTTGTTTCCTCGTCACTGGAGGATAACATAGCAGGGGGCAGGGTCACTGTGTACGGATCCACATCTTCCTCTGAGCTTCCCTGAGCCAGACCCTTCTCTTGGACCGGACTGGCAGGACGCTGCGCCTGGGTTAGGGTGTGGGGCTGAGCTTGGAGCTGGGCCTGGGGCTGGGAGACAGTGGGACTGGGGGATTTAGTGCGTGGACCTGGTGATTTGCTGGGCTCCATGGAGGCTGGGGCAAGTGTTTGCTCTTGTTCTGAATCCACTCCAACAGCCTGTCCATTACTGGTCGCATGGACCATGATTAGCCCTGCTGTCTTCTGCTGTGATGTATCCATAATACTGATCAGCATACTTTTTTTATCCTCTAATCTCTTCTCCTCCTTCCTCTCCTCTATCCTGGCCTCCATCTCTTGCCGGAATGATACAGGTGACGGAGATGTAACCCACTGTGGCTTGGTGGGCTGTGGGGATAAAATTGTTACTGGGGAGGATCCAACCCCAAATCCCACTGTCTTGGTGCTTTTAGGTGAAAAGGGGGGAGATGTAGCTGCCACCTCCCCACGTGGAGACTCTTTGGTCTGAGTGTCAATGAATATTACACCCTGGCCTACTTGCTCTTGTTTAGTCCGAGGCTCTGGGCTACTTGTTGGGGACTGGCTCTGGGAGGTCAGTGCCCTCTCCCTTGCGGCCAGCGCAAGAGCCAGTGGTGAACTGGGGTCCAGAGGCTTTCCTGTAAGTGGATGGATAAAGGTGGTCCCACTAGGTGAGGGGCTCAGAGCCAAGGCAGGGGGAGGCAGCTGTCCCAGCTCTCGTGTCAGCATCCGTTCATCGATGGAGTGAGACTGAGTTAGAGAGGGGGAATCAGAGCTGGTGGTAGATGCCCCCTCCATGGTCCCAACAGAAAGGAAGACAGTGGATTTCCTCCGTTCTTCTAGGCGACGCTCACGATCCTTCACAGCTCCAGCAATTGCAGCGGCAAAGGGGCCCTTGCCCTGAAACATCATCTCTCCTTGGGCACGTATACGTTCTCGCTCAGCCATCAACTGCTGCTGGTAGTAGTCTGCACGGCTGGTGTGTGTGTGCCCGTAGGTATGTTGGTGTCGTCCTGAGGGTGAGCTCTCACGTGAGTGGGCAGCAGCTAAGGCCAAACTAGCTTTTTCTTGTGCGTCTTCCACCTGCAGTGTAGAGGTAAAAAAAAAAAAAAAAAAAAAA
>VOQJ01048092.1:25905-60670 GCA_015052665.1 Apistogramma diplotaenia | reverse complement strand
GTAAATGCTAAAACAACAAAACAAACATTCTAAAAATGATCAGGTTCAAGGAATGGACTGAAAACGAGTGAAAAGGCAACCAATCAAAGAAAAATGTTGAAAGCCTTGAGAACTATTGCTCAAGACCATTTTTTAAAATTCAAAGAAAGTTTTGCTCCTTGGTAGCAAAACAGAAAGAAATGAGGTGTGCTCTTCTGCACAGTCATACAGTCCAGTACACCACACCAAAGTGCAATGATCATATTGTCAAAGTTGAATAAAAAGACCAGTGAATGTAGATTATCAGTACATCTAAATGCATCAGTATAACTCCTCTTGTAATTTGGACTCTGGATCAGCTCCTATAGCCCCCCTGTGAGGATCCAACCATTAAACATCACTGATGTGACACACTAATAACATTTTTTCTGCATCTCTGAATGCTTAAAGTAAGTGTTATATTTCGTGAAATAGGCACTTGCTGAGTAAGCGATTTTAAGGGAGGGAGTATATCTCAGCCATCATAGCAGTGTGTGTGAGTGTGAGTGTGCGTGTGCATGAAACCAAGTGTGTGAAGGTGAATGAGAGCATTCCAATAAGCAGAGTGCAGCTGTTATTAGATTTGGATCCCTGCAGTCTTTATTAAACCTCAGTTCAATTCGGTGTAATAGAGAGAGAGCAGAGCTGCATCTTTATGAAACAAGGGGGACACAACCAGAGACATGCTAATACATGCCTACACATGCGCGCGCACACACACAGACATATATACACACACACACCGATGAGTAAAGAGGACCATGCACTTTTGTACAGCAATGCAACTGAGATTGTTATTATCTACAATATGTGAGAGGGAGAACACATGAAGGGTGGACTCTTGGAGCCATGAAGATTAAGTAGCTTTTATAAAAACTGAGAGATAAAAGAGAGAGCGAAATGAATGGGGAAGAAAATTATGTGCACTGAAAAAGATGAAGGTGGACACAGAAAGGAATAGAGGTGGCAAGCAATTAAGAAGGTGGTGTGCAAAAGGGCAAGTGGACCCCAGAGTAGATACAAGACTGAATGGAGTACAGGGCCAATAAATAACAAGGAAGAGGGATGGTCACACTGCTAAGAGTCAAATATGTGCTGTGCTGTGTTCATCCTCACAGGACTTCTTTCGCTTAGAGGAGGGCGAGAGAGTGGTGCAGTCTGTGGCTCATCAGTATTCCAGAGAGAGAGAGACTGAGAGCAGTAAAGACTTGACGATGTTTGAGAAAAAAGATTGAGAAACCTGGAAAAAAATTGAAAAGCTTTTTGTGAATGACAGGAGAAGGAAGAGTGGAGCAAAGGAAGACGGGTGCAGAAAAAAGCAAAAATGACAGGGTGGGAGTGTCGTAAATTATAGTGGGAGGAGGAGGGGGAGGAAGAGAGGAGTGAGGAAAACTCCAAGGCTGAGTCAGAGGGATCCCTCTTCACTTCTCATCTCAGCTCCCTCACTTCCTTCTTCACAGCCTTGAAAGGAGCTACATCACATTCCTATTCTTTCATGCTCATTTGCTTTTTATTCATTTTTTTCACTCCTCCTGTATTGACCCTCAGGTGGAGACCAAAATAGAAGAACAGCTTCCTTAATATTTACCATCTTTCGTGGCTCCTATTTTTTACTAACTCCAGGGCAAAGTCACATAAAATTCTGGCTTGACTTTCAAAGAAACAGGTGGGAAATTCAATAAAATAAAATTATGATTCATTTATATGCAGTCGTGAGCATATATAAGTAAGTCTACAATGAAAACAAAGATGCACACATATATAAAAACAAACAAAACTATCTGGTTTACTTGATATGCTGACCAGTAGAACCAGAACATAACAGCGATCAATTATCTGCAGAGTAGCCCCTGATTATGTGTTGATTTTTAAAGATGGATTGTTTGTTGCTGAGTCTTCAATCACACAGCTAATTGTTTGAATGACTAGTCACCAACCAGTTTTAGATAAATGATAGTTTATGCTGTGACAAATGAACTTGCTTTAATGACCTGATCAGTACCCATGCAAACAAATCATTACATGACAAAAATGCCTGTTGTTGACTAAAACTGCACGTGATTCGGGCTGGCGAGGATGAATTTAAGGCCATTAGAAACAGCAATAACTTTGAAGGACCATAACAGTAGGCTACTGCTGCCACCATGACAAAAACAAATTATCAGCATCACCACACACTGATTAACCACAACAATAAAACCACCTGCCTACTATTGTGTAAATCTCATTCGCAGTGACAAATCGGCTCTGATGCTTTGGGATGGTACCGCTGTGGGTGTCTTGTGCTGTTCTGGCACTGCTGACAGTGGTTCCTTTAAATCCTCTAGTTCAAACTGAGGGCATCAGTGAAGCTGGGTTCAAGCTTGTTTCAGTGCTACCTGTAGCTGCTCAATCCGATTTGCAAAGGTAAACACCTTTGGCTTTCTCAGTGCTGTTGATCACGACGTTCCTGAGCACTGCAGTGCAATGAGGTGCGTTATTCTGCTGTTGTAGGCCGATGACACCAGCGAATGCTCTGCAGCAACATTTAGGCAGGTGGTAGGCCTAAGTCACATGACTGCAAAAGTCCAGCAGAACATCAGTGTTGTTCACTGCACCTGCCGGTGGTTTAAATGTTGTGGTTGTTCGGTATAGCTTTGTGACATGGAGAGATAAAAAAAAAAAAGATAAAAAAAATTTAATTGTAATTATTTTTACTCTGATGACTAGTGTATTCCCTTAAAAATAATTCATTCACGCTGAAATGTTTTAAAATTCAGGGAAACCACATGTAGTAAGAAACAGAGCTCAACAAGCACCACCTGACACCACCAGGTACGGACATGGCTGTTACATGCACTCTTCCATGCCCGTGACTGTTAAATAAGCTGATGAAGCACCGAACAGAAAATGTTGGCCTGTAAGAAAAAAAAGCCAAACATCTGGAGTCTGTTCAACTTAAACTGTGTGTCACACTGTACATGATAGAGTGATTGTTAGTCAGAAGCATAACAATGTTTCTGTTGAATATGTATCTGCATCAGTAAATGGCTCCTGTTTATGCAGCACTGTTCCTGTTCATGTTTATTCATATGCTGATTAACTCTGCAACTGCTGTTTCTGCTGTTGTTTCTAATTAGCATTTTGTATCAGGCTACATCTCACTAAGTTAGATGTATTTTAGGCAAGCATGGATTTTAATTTCAGTTAGAGGGCAAGTGTGGGATGATCCTGTCAGCCAGGGTGCACCATATGGGGATATTTGGAAAACAAACAAACTAACCAGGAAATAAATAAATAAATAAAATAAAGGATGCGAGTGTAATATGAGGACAGGTGGCGTGTTCAGCAGGGAGCAGGTAGGTGCGTGGGCAGGACTTTGCACCCTACTGCTACTCTGATTGGACAGCAATGTCCTTGCCTTAGGCTTGTGACCCTGTCTAGTATCAATAGCACAAACACACAGCTTGGGACATTATGAATTACCAACAAGTGAAATCTGTTAATATACTTACTAGCTTCAGGTCCAGTTTGCGATAACATTAATTGCTCCTGAGAGACACTGGGCACAGACTCGAAGCCCCTCATCCCTCAAACTCTTTTGCAATATTTTATTAAATATCTTTATGATGTCTCAGGCTCTCCTTAAACAAGTAAATATCTTTTTAAATTCACACTGTGAAATATAATACATTAATGCATACAGTACTGTGTAGCCAGGTGGTAGAAAACATGGTGATAATTTCTCTAAGTAAATTTAGTGACGATGCTTTCTGGAAGTGTTATATAAAAAAATACATAAAATATTTAGATCAGCCACCTGTGCATTATTTTTGTCATACCTGAGATCACATGAGCTATAACCTGTTTCATGTCAAACATGGCATGTCAGCTGGTAGCTATATCTCAAAGTACTTGCAATGCAGTAAATACAGTCAGATGAGCTCTTTTATGTCTAAGTCAGTGTTAGTGAAGAGCAAGGAAATGGAAGAGACAAGAAAAAGCAATGATCAAAACCCACCAAAGACGCATAAACAAATTGTACAGCAGCTCTTCATAAAGCGGTGCATACATATGTATGTGTGCATCAGTATGCAAGAGGTTTGAAAACAGAGAAAAAGAAAAAAAAGCAGCAGACAGAGAGACAGAAAGAGCGAGAGAGACATTTCGTCCATATGTGCCTCGGATATTAGGACAGCTGGCTGCTGAATACTTGAAGGATGCTGTTTATCTAACTTGTGGGAGGCAATTACTTACACTATGCTGCACAGAGACAAGCACAAAGGCATGCACGCGCGCACACACACACATACATGTGTACACCATACATACTTTATGATGCAGATAACAATGGAAAGATGCTCACACTTACAAATGCATAAGTACACAAGCAGAGACACGTACAGAGAGAGAGAGAGAGAGAGAGAGACACACACACACACACACACGCACGCACACACACAAACAAGGGCGCACAGAGGGTTCACTTAATGCTACCACCAGACTGAGGAGAAGGATAATTAATTCACCCTCAGCACACTGTGGGAAGCTAACAATGATATTTAGTCTAAATTCAACACTTGGAAAGGGGGCTTTTATCCAACTTGATTTGCAGACAAGACAATGGAGGAATTTTCCTTAAAAAAGCATAAAAAAGAAATGTAGGTAAAAGAAAACTTGTTTCCAGAACCAAATGGAATTTTCTGAAAATAGCTAAAGCCACAATTTCATCATTTTTATTTTTGTCTTAAGTGACCTGCCAGAGCTGTAATGTGCACTGAGCACCTGTTGCTTGGTAACTGACAGATCCATATGCATTTTACTGTTAATGCAATCTCTGTTATTTAAAAACATAATGCACTGTTAACTGCATTTATAGCTACTGTTGGCAAAAAAAAAAAGAAGTAAGTACTGTACAACAGAAGCATGCCTTCAAAGAATGGGTCCAAATGTTTGCAATTCAGTATGCATGCTTTAGATAATGTCTAAGCTACTGTGCGCGCTCCCAAAGAATGTGACTGCAGTAACAGATGCTTCAGAGGTTGTGTAAAAGTAGACCTGGAATAATCCATTAGAACCCAGCATATTGGAGCGCATTCCTGTATTTTTGCCCCTATAGCTGGTCCAGGTATCCTCCATTGCCCACAGCAGTGTTAATATTCTGCCCACATTGGGTGCGGCCAAACCCCATTAATCATGTTTGTGAATGTCTAATCTCAACATTACTTGCACTGGTTTCATTTTCATGGCTGTCTGCAAGATTTATAATGGCGTTTGGAGAAGGTGTGTGTGTGTGTGTGTGTGTGTGCATGCAAGAGATGTAATACACTGTTACGGAAGCATGCTCTTAAGTGTGTCACCTTGTTGAGGAGAAGAATGTCCTGAATGTTCGGTTAATGCTCCCTGTGGAGGTGGCAGGGGAGGGAGACAGCGTGATGACACACACACACACACGCACGCACACACGCACACACACGCACGCACACACACTATATACACTCGTTCAAACCCATTTCACATACAGTAGGACACACATTTAAAGGAATGGATGTGTGTGTGTGCATGTGTGTGTGCGTGCGTGTGTGTGGGTTCACACAACAAAATGCTTGACCTGGTTGTGTCCTCATTCGTTACCATAGTGACCATAAGTGGCCTTTCAAGAGATGTCTATCCCATTGATGAGATCAGATTACATCAATGAAGGGAAAAAGCAGAAACAAACACGGGGGAGGGGGGGGGCGGTAAGGGGAACAAGAATATACAGGGATGCAAGACGGTCTTAAGAAACTTTAGTGTGCTGTAGGAATCAACACACACACCCACACGGAATGTGTCTAAATACAAGCATGATATCTGGCAGACCGTGTGATTTGACCATCTTCCAAAAATTAATTTCTTTGAATCACCATTACTGGCAGGAGCACAGAGATGCACAACCAAAAACACACCTTCAAAACAGAACATGATAGCAGTAACAGCAAATGACAAACGATGAATACTTCTCATTACCTAAGACCAACAGTTTACTTGGAGAGCTGGATGTGGATGACCCTGCTAAATGCAGGACAGAGGGACTGTTTGTCTAGAAGAAGGCTGTCTAGAGACATTGATCGCAGACAACAAAGCAATAGCCTGACAATCACATAGCAAAGAACGGGAGGTTTTCCAAGCAAATACAAACTTGTTACGATCAAACACAAGCTAATGTGACTCCACTGAAACTAAGTCTCATCTACTGTCACACGTGTGGTGATTTTGAAGGATGAAAAAGTAGAACTGTGGCTTTAAATTTGCACATTATTGCAATCTTGGAGATTCTTTTAAATCAGATAACACCACAAATCAACAGTGCAAAATTAGATGAAAAAAAGCTCATTGAGTATTAGATGCAGAGTACAGTCCTCCAGCAGTCACATTATTTATTTGTGATAACAGTGCGGTGCACAATTTTGGCTTCCTAATCTTTTAGCTGTTTAAACACTTTGTCATCCTTCTTTCACAAAATAAAATCATTTTACCTTCATGTTCATCATATTCATCATCAGTGTCAACAAAGTAATCATCAGCATCCTCGCTGCACGGAGTGTCGGCTATAAACCATCACAGGTACTGTATCAGTACAGAGCTGATAAAACTGTAACTTCAGAACTTCAAATGGCACAATTAAACAAATCAAAAACAGCATCATTTACAAAACTAAATCTAAGGATTGACCACACTTAAGTTCCTGTCTGACTATCTGACCACAACAGTCACTACTGCACATCAAAGCAACAGCATGTATGGCGAACGCTAACAGGGCACAACACAGACTGTAGAATATCAATTTTGTTGCACTTTATTTTTTGCACACCGCCAGAGAGAAATGTAAAGAAATAAGTACGACTCTTCACTCTTCCTGAAATACGTCTTCAGCTGCAAATTGAAGCTGGTTAAACAATAAATTTTAGTAAATATCAAAACTTATTTCAAATAATTTCCAATGAATATCTTGCAGTGAGCAAAAACCATTAATAATTAGTTGGGTGTGCATATAAGTGACTTCATATGGTTTGCAATCATTTACTTCAGATTGGGGTTTTACAGTTACAGCGGGGAAATAGCTTCATTTTAACAGAATCAGAATATCAACCAAAAATCCTGAAAAAAACAAAAACAAAAAAGACACTGGAGGTCACCCCTTTGTTGCCTTTTCAGTTTTGAGTCACCGTCATGCTGGAAGACCTATTCACAACCTATCTTCCGTGTTCTGCCTGAGGGATGGAGGTTCTAGTCAAAGATGTTATGGTACCATCCATTGGCCCTTCAATGTGGTGAAGTCCTGTGGGGCTGTAGCAGACATACAGCCCCAAAGCATGATGTTTTCACCTGTGGGCTTGACTGTGGTTTGTGTTCTTGGGGTCATACTCAGCATTTCTCCTCCTCCAAACACAGTAGGTCAAGTTGACACCAAAGAGTTCAATTTTGACCACAGCAAAATCATCTGACCACAGCACTTTCCCCCCGAGCCTTCTCTGAATCATTTAGATGTTCACTGGCAAACTTGAGGTAGGCCTGTGCCTCCTTCACCAGGTGGACCTTGCAGGCGCTGTAAGATTTCAATCCATTATGGCATAGTGTGTTACCAATGAAATGTGGTCCCAACTGCCTTCAGATCAATAGCAAGCTCCTCCCGTGTAGTTCTGGGCTGATCCAGCATCTTTTTCATGAGCATCCACACCCCATGAGACAAGCTCTTGTATGGAGCTCCAGAGTGAGGGCGATTCATGCTCATTTTACATTCTATTTCTAAATAATTGCACCAATATTTGTCACCTTCTCCCCAAGCTTCCTGATGATGTTCTGACAGATCTTTGATCTTGCCCATGGTAGCGGAGCGGTTGGAATGTAAGAAACTGATGACTTGAGATCAGGAATATCTGTAATTGATTGCCTGATTGATTGATTGTAATCTGCGGGCCCCTGTGGCACACAGCCAATCTCCGGGAACCAGAATTGTGGCTGGGTTGTAAAGAATCAAATACTTATTTCATTCTGTGACAAGCAAATCAATTTATAACTTTCATGTAATGTATTTTTTCAGAATTTTTGGTTGATATTCTCCATTAAAATGAAACTACCACAAAAAATGATAGATTGTTCATTAGCGAGCAACATAATTATCATTAAAACGGTTATTTCCCCCACTATAACAACAGGCTATAGGAAGTGTTGCAATACATAACTATTGTATTTACCATCTATGTCCAGATAGTCATCGTTCACTAAAAGTGACAGGAGACAAGAAACTGATCTTAGTTTTTCCAGATAAGATATTTATATTGTAATAGATAAATACATAAAGACAGAAAAGATCTTCATTCATTGCATAATGTTTCAAACTCTTTGCCTTGCACAACATACAAAAGTCTATGCCTCAACAGGCTGCCAATCTTACAGGTGAGCTAATTAAAGTTACATGCGCAAGCTTATCCTTGCTCATGTAACCATGGATGCTAGCCAAAGTCTTACACAGACACACACAAACACAGGCATCATTTAGTAAGATTTACCCGGGCTTATCTCATCATAGAGATGCTCCTCTGGTGTAGCAGGTGATTAACAAGCATGTGCGGACATTAACAGGAGGACAGAGATTAGCTTTGGTTGGATATCGAAGGTGGGAATATCTAAACATATCTGAATAATCAACATGTTAGAAGCTGTGGGGAGCAAATAATACTAATGATTTTATTACATATAAATGCAAATTCATGTAAGTGCACAAAATGAACTCTTAACTTCGGGCTAATCAGTATCCTTAAATGTGTGGATGTTTTTGATCTGTCACCACAATCAGGAAAATGAGACAAGAAAAGATAAAGAAAAAAAATCAGCCTATCTTCCACCCTCTCTTTCACTTGCCTTACCTTCTTTTGTCCTCCACCGTTAAAGAGCCATACTACTATTAGCAGCTCATCCATTTATGAATGCAGATTAGATGAAATCCATTATGTATCAAACCAAAGGTCATACAGCCCTAAAGGAAAAAAAGCTTCTCAAGCTGAGCATCTCCTTACACCAGTAGAGCTGGTCATTCCCTTTTAGGACAGTAAAAAATACACTAAACAGAGATACTTTCTCTTTTTTTTTACTAAACAGGGTTTTCCTGGCTCAGAACTGGCACTGTGGGATGACATATTAGGGCACAGAACTGCTCTGTGTTTCCTGTCATTTCTGACATTCAGAAAAACAAAAATGTGAATTACACTTAACAAAACTAGTTACATTTTATTTAATTTTTATGATGCTGGTGACCCACTTAAGAAAGAAAGAAATCTTTTATATTAAACCTGACTTCAAGACATTTAACACCCAGTTGATATCAGTGACATATTCCTCCTATACCCAAAGACTACAGCAGAACAGTAAATGCAACACAATTATGGTTATGATGGTCAGTGTTGCATAACAGAGCCAGATGGTTTATTTGGCCCGGTCATGGTACTGGCAGCAATGCAACGATCAGCTCGTTTCCTGCATGGCTGACATGAAATGATGTCAAAACAGCGAGTCTTCACGTTAGAGTCAGGTTTATGGATTTGGTTGCACTGACAGAAAAGCTACTGACAGCAGATCTATTCAGTGGATGGGAGCGTACTAGGCTGCTGTTGAGTCATCACATTCACAGTAACATTTGTGTCAACCTCAGTATGCATCACTGTTTCATAAAAATGCTGTATCACTTGGTTTTCTACAGCAAAAACAGCTCCGTTCGTTTAAACAACCGCGCCATTAAAACAGACAAAATACTACAAAGACGAAGCGTCAGGAGGAGGTCTGAGGAAAAAAACGTTTGTCAGGGAAGCTTGAAGATGGGAAACATCTCGGTGTGAATACTTCTGCATGTGTAAGGACAGTGAAGGGGTCACGTCACTAGATTTAGACTGGTGTTTATGTTACTGACTGTTTATAAGGTGGGAGTAAGAGGTAAGAGGTGTGTGTGTTTATGCATGCCCAGCAAGAGTGGGGACATTTGTGTGTTTCAGTTGTTTGCACAAGATCCAAATTGAAATGCCAAATTGACCCTTAATCTGTACTTCCTGTGCTTCTGTAGGTCTGAAAGGAACATAAGAGGTCTCAGCATGAGTGTTGCCTTGCTCTCTCTCTGGTCTTTCTAAGGACATGAGGGAACTGTTTCCATTAAGCTAATGTGGGTTTGATCCATGGTGATGTATGTGAAGTGGCAGGATGTAGGGATGTGGGGGTCAATGTGGAGCTGGGTGTCTATGGACAGTAGATAAGAGAAGGGAGAAAAGCAGTTGTGCGTTGAGGGGGAAGCACTCTAAGAGAGGAGGAAGAACACAATATATGTATGCAAACCAACAACCAATAGCACACGGGACCTGTTTGAATTTGCATGCCCTCTCCTTGAAGTAATCACAAATTTGTACTGAGATCATACACACATCTCAAGTGGATTCAAACAGGGCCAAGAACTGCTTGCTTCACTGTAGGTTTAGGGTTGACACACTGTGGTGCGCGGGAGAGGTACAGGGTGAGAAGAATATTATTGCGTTTACCTTCTAGGTCATTACAGTCATAGTCTTGAGTGAAGCATAAATGGAGACAAAAGCACACACAAACACATGAAAGAAAAACCTCCGTGTAAAGCAGAAAAGAGCACAGTTAAGAAGTTAATGAAATGATCATTCAAATGACAAACTCAAACATCACTGAAATGACTCACAGACTGAATGATTACATAACTGCTCTGCAACAGAAATCACAGTGAAGTAATGGTTTGGTCAGTTTCTGAGAAGTATGACAGCGCAGAAATGTTTGAATTTTCTTAGACTGCAACAAACCCAACTTTGATACTCATGCAAGCCATATGTCATCATGGCCTTCGCAGCAGCTCCTAAATATTGGCGATGATGGAAAGTTGCTAACATGCTATGGAATCCAGTATATTAACAGCAGTTGTGTTACTACTACCTACATAGCAGGTTTAGTGATCTAGTCAAACATGTAGTAGACATCCTACCTTTGACCCGTTCTCCACGGTTGAGTTGGATCTCTCCCTCCCCCTGTGGCGTGTAGGGTTTGACCACAATGAAGGTACGTCCTGGGACAGCACTGTAGAGTTTCCGTTTGGGCCCACGGGAGCCTGACAGTACTGGAGGGGTGTGATGAGGTGGGCTAGGGTCTCGCTGCACAGAGCCAGGGCTGTAAACAAACACATATGTCACTGTGGTGATTCCAGGGAGCTGGTAACTGAAGCCCGTAGTCACCGACATGTTCGTCAACAAGACAGAAACCTGGTGACACCCCCTGGTTGTTATAGTGCCCAGGGAGGGATTCATAAACAAGCCCCAGCACCTGCCAATCAAGAGTCAATACTCAGTGTTCCATGGGAGAATCAAGAGTGGAGAGCACACCCCTCATAGCCACTATCTCACCTTTCTCTTCTTCTTCTTCCCTCTCTTCCTCTCTTAACAGCAAAGACAATATCCTCCTTGCTCTCTTTTACCTTCTCCTTCTATCCCTCCCCTCTCCCTCGCATCCTAATCGAGGTAGAAGCTGAAATATATAATGGTAAGAGAAACTGCACTGTTGCCTTTTCTGTGTGGTTCTGCCAGATCCGTCTGGAAGCCCCCTCCCCTTTGTCCAACACATCCTGAGTTAGGGGTCCAGCAGAAGTCCCCTATAGAGAGGGACAGAAATCCCCCATACGTCCCCAGTTCCAGATGATCCAGGCTGAGCTACAGATCTTGCCTCGTCCTTGAGTCCTGGTTCTCCTGCTGTGGAGGAGAGAGGCTGGGTCTGCTCCCCAACTCCCGTTCCCTCTCCCGGGAGTCCCGCCGTGTCTGCCTCTCCTCTCCCCTCCACCCCTCACACATACACGCTCTCTCATACACGCTCACACACACTCTGGCAATGCTGCTGCTACTGCTGCTGCTGCTGCGCTCCGTGGCTCCCCTCCCCTTTGACGGTTTGCTCACATTCACACACCACAAGCCCTCTATGTGCATTCTAGCTGTGCGCGCAGGCACACACACAGACAGCCCCCTCTGCTCCCGCTAATACTGCACCTCCACTAGCACGGCACATGCCACCACCAGCATGTTTCTAACACATCGCTCACAGACATACACATTTGTCCCAGAGCACGATTGATCTCCCGCCTGTCTGCCTGCGAACGCGCACGCACCGCAGCTCCCTGAGGCAGGCTGTGATAGTATGCGTATGTGTGCGTGTATGTGCTTGTGTGCAGTGGGGCGGGGGTCAAAAAGCTCCAGCCTATTTGGTTTAATTGTCACTCCTCCCTCTTTTCCCCTCGCCTCGAATCCTTTCCTTCTCTCTCCCATTCTCTCGCCTTCATTTCACCCTGTTATCCCCCTCCAACATTTCTCCCTGCTGCATCTTCATTCTCCCTCTTTCTCTCGCGCTCTCTCTCTGGCGGTGAATTCTAATACAGCAGCAGCAGAGCTCCGCCTAGTCTTCATTCATCACTTCTGTGCCACCACTGTGGAAGTTGCAGTGTGTCATTCTGCCTCTTGTGTCGTCAGAGCTTCAGCACAGATCAAAAAAGACCCCTTTATATGTCTATGTTGATCACAAACAGTTAATAGAATCAAATTCTTATAATAGTATTTCACTCATCTGTTTCTGTTGCACATATAGACAGCAGACTGAGTGTAACAAGTGGTTTCACTGTGCTCTGAACTAAGACCCTGATGCTATTTTCTGCAACATTCACTTACAAGACAAGAAATCTCTAAAGCTCTTCATCACTTTCAATCTCTTTTACTCTTTGTCAATTTTCTCCCTCAGCATACTATACAGTCACTTCATAGCCTTCATTCGATCATTCGCCAGCCTCATCTGCCCTCTCCCCTTATTTCTAAATCTTTCTGTCCACTCTTTCCCTGATTTCAAGCCTTATTTGTCTCCTTCTTTGCCCCCACTCTCTATTGCTTTTCTTGCTCTCCTCATCTGACCCAGCCTCTCTTTCTCCGCCTCTCTTTCTCTCTATCGAAACAACGGCTCGCTGACGGCTTTCCAATTACCGCAGGGACTGAGGCCCGGAATGGCTGCCGCATTTTAATGCCCGAGCCCCTGCACTCAACATCAGCAGTGTACACAGTGGAAGGGTTGGAGACTTTGGGAAGCAAGGAGACATAGCCTGACTATGTCAAAATGACACAGATGTGGGGAAAAAAAAGATCTCATAAAGGACATTCATTTCAATAACTCATATATATCTCCTTCCACCCAGTACACTAACTGGAAGGTTATGTACACAGTCTAACCTCGGCTACTTTTTGCAATTAAGCAGAACAGAACTGGGTGACACAAGGTATCTGCTGAATGTGTCAGACACACCAGAGATGTTGGAGCTGCCCTCTCATTGCCTGTCTCTAATGCCTTTCTTTTGTTTCAAAGGATGAGGCCAAAACCACTCTTCATCATTTCAGATTTTTTTTAAATTTAGAGATCTTTAAGCTGTAAACTTCCCATGTCTCCCTCTGCCACGCCATTGGTGCTGCTCCCCTGCCTAATGGCACCGCTGTTTTATTTCACCCCCTCATCCACACCAGCATCCACGTGGAGGCACTGGGGGGGATGTTTTACTCATCACGCCCCAATTTGTTTGCGTATTATGTTTGTGGGAAGTGACGAGCTTAGAGCCTAAGTGCCAAATTGTAATTATATTCTTCTGCTGTAATAAATTATTCCAAGCTTTGATTTGTCTTACTGAAGGCATGCCTAAACGTCTTTTATTACATTTTCTACTGCTTGCTGCTTAACTTCTCATTGCAGGATATCAACAGTTTTCACTGGAAACTTCCAAAGGATTAGTGAATTGGTCGCTTCAGGTGTGCCTTCGAATATTTCATGCTCTCTCTGGCTATGATGCTGTTTCAGTTTTCTGGAAAAGCCTACCAGTAAGTTTTGAAAATAAGTTTCAGATGACATGGCCTGCAAAAAGCTAAAAAACTATTCTTTAATGTGATAGTGATAAAAAGCTTTAAAAACATTTATGGGCTTTCTAATTTATTTCTCACATGTTGTCACACGGGGACAGGACTAACTCTGTCTCTTTCTCTGGAGCGGTCTATATTACTTAAAAGGTTTTGTGCATATCTCCTTTTCTTTTGTTGTGCCTTATTAAGTGTAACTTCAGAAAAACACAAACGTAGGACCCATTACATCATACACTTGTACACAAGCTCCCGATGCAACCAACAGTTTGATGGACACTCGTCGTTTCCTAGGACACCGACTGTCAAATACAGCTGCCAATTTGAGATGCAGAAAATTCAGGGGGGTAATCCAGATGAGTCAATAATATGAACTGAAACTGTAAATTTGCCATTAAAAAAAAATCGCTAGATGCACTGCAGCTCTTGCAGTAATTCACTTTACACAGCTCATAGTGACCTTGACACTCGGTGCACAAATACAGTGCAGGGATATCAGATAATATAGGATGCAAAAATGCATTCTATTCTAGTAATGGCACTATAGTTCAGTGGTTAAAACCTTTGTGAAACACATTTTTCTGATTTGTCCCTGTCCCCCAAATAATTCATTTGCTCATTATCAGATGTACAATTAGGATTGATTTTTTTGTGCAGGTAGCTAAAAAACAGATTATTATTGTAACAGCTTGATAATAACTCAAACTGCTTCAGTTTGTCCGTGTGTGCGAAATCCCAACATAACCCTGAAGACGCGATTGCAAAATGCCCTTTTCACCGCCGCCATCAAAACTAAACTGCTTCAGTGCAGCATTTTCGCACATGACTTGTCTCCTCAGGTAAATGGCTTTTTCCTCAAATAGCACAGCTCTCTAAGGTGAGATGAGCTCATTATAAACACAGTCATAATCAGCATCACACTTGGCATCCTAATGATCATCAGTCTGTCCTTTGCTTTTGCCGCACATGAATAGACATACTGTATGCTCTCTCATTCGTTCCGGGCCAACATGGGAGTGTTAATGGCTATCAAGGCGAAAGCAGAATTTGGACTGTGCTCACTGGGCAGAACATATTAAGGTCTTGGACAGCAAATCTGTTTGTACACAGACAGCTTACACTCTGCAGAGCCTTTACCATTAAGCTAAATTAGAAACAAGAGTCAACTGGTGTGATTAACACATAACTCTAAACTGTGCTTCAATCTGTTATGGGGGAGGAGCTCAGCTAAACAAAACCCCTTAGCTTATACTGAGAACAGTCCCTTCAATGAACCCCTAACACATAAAACAATTGCTTTTCACTTTTTACGCGATACAAAATTCATCCAAGATATGAAATAAGGTGCGGGAGGTGTGCTTTCTAGTGTCCAAATTGTAGTCTTGTGGCTTGGATTGCCTGTAAACACCTTTATTTTATGTTTGGAGTTGGGCCATTGGGTCTAGTTGAATAGGTGTTCAGGTGAAAAGGCCCGACAGTACTTCACACTCTAGAAGATGTTCAAGGCATTTTCTATAAGAGCACCTCAGCAGGTTCTTGTGAAGGTGCAGAGGGAATATGGAGAGACAAGGCGTTTGCCTGAGCCGCGAAAGTCCTTGAATGATAATTTATTCCTATCTGAAATGACTGAAATGCATGTCTCCTGTGGCATTGCTCACAAGTGACCTAAAATAGCAACATAGGATTGACAGCTCTTATCGTTATGGCACCTGCACAAGGTAGTTTCCTTCACAGGATTCTGGACCCTCTGGGACAAAATGAAGGGCTAAGGTATGCAGAAGGAATTTGGCATAAAAACCTCATGGGCACATACAACTGGTGAAGACCCTGGGGCAGACTCTGAATATACTGAAGGGATTACATATTCAATATGAACTGGAAACACCTCAGAATCCCCAAAGTAGAGCTGGAGGATGTGACTGGTGGGAACAACATCAAGGCCATCACAATTATCAAACTGCAACCACTGAGCACTGGTTAAGCTGATTGAAGTACTGGTATATTACAGATCTCTGTCACCATATTTGGAGGAAGGTCAACTAAACATAAACCACATCTGTATTTATCAGAATCAGCATTCATCAGAAACATTTAGCAAAACGAAAGCCAGACGTCCAATATAAGATTGCTGACTTTGGCCAAGAGGGTTTTAGACAGGATGCAGTGTTGTGGTCAAGACCGCCTAACTCGAGACCAAGTCAACACCAAGACCAGAGTGCATCAAGACCAAGACCGGTCTCGAGTACCACAACACTAACAGGATGTTAGTCCATCGCAGTGCTAAAACAGACACAGAAGAACCACTTACACTAACACATGTACTAACATGCATGTCTGTGGACTGTGTGAGAACACTGGAACACCTGAAATATAAGCAACCAACCAGAAGCTACAAACCAAGAGCCTTAATGCAGTGAGGTGACAGTGCCACCCATCGAAACACTACGCCACACTCGTGCTGCATGAAATTGCCATATTTTGTAAATAGTGTGTGGCTAGGCCAGTCCAGAAGGAAGCACTGTTTTAAACAAAGATGGAAGAGAAACAGCTAAATGGACCTGTGTTAAATTACTGTAAAAGATCAATCCCTCACCCCTGTGTCCTTCTTTGATGTATGAATTCTCCACAGGTAAAGCAGAGGAAGCTCAACTCTCCATCTCCTCATCCCCCCCAACCCTTTTTCCTGTCCTCTGTGCACACCCCGGGCCTTTAGCCGTGTGAAGATGCCATGAATAATCTTCACACCAGCAGTGTCTGGTGTGACTAATGCATAGAAAGGAAGGAGAGGAGTTGAAGAAAGGTGAGGAGAATAGTAACAAACAAGTAATTCAAAGTTGAAGGGAACAGCACATTTCTCTCTTTTACTGGCAACACAATGGTCATTATACAGGACATCAGCAGGAAACGAGACAGATTCTTTCTCATTAACTATCGGCAATGTTGTGTGACAGACTTTTTATTTAAAATAAACTGTGTTTTTAGAAAAAGAAAAGGACAGCAAGGACTTATCCTAACAGAACCAACCAATGGCCCGAGTGATGATTTAACTGACCCTGTGCTTGCCGAGTGCTCTTTAATAAACCGAGCTCCAAGAAAACTGAACAAATGAATCTCTTATTTAATTTACCCTAGTCAGAGGGCATCTTATATATATTTATACTTGTACACTGAGGAAAAATTAATTTCACAGCTGCAGTGGAAGTTGGATGCAAAAGGAAAAATATGGTATCTTATTGCTCAGCAAAAAAAAACCACACACTCACTCACAAAGTGCCTGCTAAGGTGCACAGTTCAGAATCACAATTTCTGACAACAATAGTGACAAGACAATGTCCTATTCTTGATGATTAATTACCCCTTTGTGTTGTCAGCACATTAGGGCACGTAGCCAATTAACTTCTTATGACAGAGTCAAATTTGCTTTGTCCTGATAAAATTGTGCCATATTATCATATTAACATCATGAATCATGTTTAATCACACTGTCTACTACACCAGCAGGAGCTGTTGGGAAAGGTTTACTACACAGCTTTGATTATTATTCCATTTCTGTTGTTTTCTAAAAAAGCCAAGATAACCTATCTTTACCCTTTCTATTGTCTCCATCTAAACTTTTAGCTGAAGGCCAGCCAAACCCTGGCAGCACTGCATGCGCATGAGGAGGAGGAGGAGGAGGAGGAGGAGGAAGTGATGGTGAGTTCCACAGGAACATGCTAGAGTCTGCCGTTGACTGGCCAACTAATTTCACACTCCCCTGGCACCCATAACGCCTCTAGAGTTACCATGGGCATAAACAGAAGGTCAGAGAGTGAAACAGAGAGAGAGGCAGTTAGAAATATTACAGAAAAAAAAAATCCAAGGACAGCGTTAGTTTCACTCGGGTGCAGATTCTGGCCACGAAGACCAGCTGCTCATTTAAGGCTTTTCATACACTTGAAGCCATGGCATAAGGGTAATACCCGCTGAAGAACAAGGTCCCGACTTCCCGCGTACAGAAGACTGCTGTGCTTCATTTTTCTTTACTTTCATCTTCCTTCCTTTCTTGCCACTTTATATAAGCCTTGTGCACCTTCAGGACGATGACAGAGCAAAATATGTAAATGTCTGTCAGTGGCTGTTCATGCCAACACAGCACCAGATGCATGAAGAAAAGAAAAGGATGCACTTAATTTGCTACCATCATTGGACATAACATGCTTGACAGAAAGAGTGGAGGGTAATTTAACAATGCAGGGAGATTTTCTTTAATTAACTAAATTTAGTTCATATATTCCACTTCATTTGTTTCACTTTATTTGATCCTGGTACACTTACATATGCATATACTTCAGACTCTAGAGTCTTAGTGTTTAGTGATGCGTGCAAGTATTTTATATGATTTAGCAGATTATGCTGACTGCTCTATGGCTGCACACTATAGACCGATGACAAGAATGTGCATGTGTCAGTGCAGTACTGTGTGTTTGTGTGTGTGTGTTAATGACAATCAGGTAAAACGTGCGTACGTGTGAACATGTGTGTGTGTGAGAGTCTCTCTGATGGATGGAGTAAAGTGACAGGAGAGTATTAGAGAAGAGAGGAGTACGGCTGGAGCTGTGGCCATAATGCAATTCCCCTGTCAGACATCAAGCTGTTTCACACAAACACGCATGCATTTGCGGCATCGGGGAAATACATTAGGTGGGGGGGGGGGGGCTGCATGTAGGTGATCTTGTGCTGATATATGACCATAATAAAAAGCTTAACAAACCAAGTGTCTGCGAACCAGTTTAATCTTTGTGCTTCAAGATGTGATCAGAGCCCTGGTTGACTGTGCAGTTCGTCTGGTAGTTCAGAGAGGAAGAAATTTGTTCCAGCATCCTGCAGCGTCCATTCATCTGCTGTATCTGTTTATCTGTCAACTGGCTGACATTACTTATATCTCTAATTTCAGAATGTCACCACTGTCTCTCAGACTCTCTCACACAACCCAACATCTGAACAAACACACATTGGCAGCTGTCAATTGGTCCCAGTGGTGATAATTATTAGTCCCTTTCCATCTGCTCGTCTCTGACCTGTGCACATGGCTGTGTGCAGTATGCAACTGGCCACAAATGATCACATATACCCAATTTGAAGTATGCTATCTGCCCTCCCAGCAGGATCATACAGATGGGCTTGTTACATAAACAGGGTTTTTATTTATGCCTAACACTCATCATGTCACTGATCATACCACAACATCCTGAGAACCCATGGGGCACCCAACAGCTACACCAAATGCAGCTCTAACAGTTCTCATGCCAATCTGTATTTCAATCTGTCACCGCCACTTTATTAACATACATTTTCTGATCCAATACACAGTTTTTTTGGGGCATGGTGCACTTTCACATGTCAAAGCCTGAATAAATAAACAAGATTCTGTACTGACTGATATTATGTCATGTTTATCACAAGTAGCAGACTGTAGCAGATGGAATAGGATGCAGAAGGCTGCCTGGTGACTAACAAGTGATTCAGACACATCACATGGGTCTCTCTCCTCTCTGAAATTAGGTTTGAAAATCAAAGTAGGTAGCAAAATCACAAGGCCAATAAAAAAAAAAAAAAGATCTATTTAAGTGAACAGCTGCCAGGACTGACAAATGTGAGCCATGAATTAGAAACAGGATTCACTTTTTTATGAAGCGCTCTCATAATGTATATAGTTGAGTAAAAGTCAAAATAAAAAAAAAAACTGAAGCTGAATGCCGGTTATTACAAACCTGAGTCTTCCACGAGGGCCATACCCATGAGGGTAGCCGTGGCTGTGGGATCGTCTGGGAACTGGTTTATCATCTTCGTGCATGTGATGTAGTGAAGGTGAGCGGGAATGGGAGGATCTGGAGCTGCCAGTGCTCTGGAGACTGCTGTCAGGGATCTCTCCATGACGACTCTGACATAAGACAAGTGTGAAACATCAATTACATTCCCTCAAATGATCGTTCTCATGTAGTCCCACGCTGGTTTCTTCTGAATTCATTCACTGTTTCACTGTTCAAACCTGTTTGCTTTTCATATCTGCCTGACTTCACTTACTTCTCCAAGACTGCTGTGCTGTTGCCCAAAAGCTGGCAGACTGCGCAGCGAGGGAACAGGGGAGTGACCCTGGCGGCCACGGACTTCTCTGGGTGGTTGAGCATGGATGTGATCGTGGTCCCCGTTCAAGTTGTTGTCACTTGCAGAGCGAAGCAAGGAACGGGGTGAAGGCAGGGGGCCAGGCATTACACGTCGACGGTTGGTGTAGGAGGGAGTCTCCCTGAAAGGCACTGAGGGGAAAAAATATACAAAATTGCTGTTGACATTTCAGCAAAACTTTAAGATGAATCTCCTAATCCAGGGTAGTGCTTATAAATCTTAGTAATTACCATATTTTAAGATTGAAGAATGAAGGACCAAGCACAGAACACAATGAAAAAAATATGCTAGATCACTAGATTTGTTCTTCAGCTTGAAAATGTTTACAAGAAAAATCATGGGAATTATGTAAATGTCATATTTTTAAAATTTATTTGTATGTGATTACCATTTCAGTATGCTGAATGCCAGAAAAGATACAATGCCTGTACAACAAGGTTGGGGTATTACATCCTGTCCACACCAGATGGCAGAGTTTTCCTGTATGCTATTTCACAGAGCAACCTCTAAACACAGGAGGCATCCAATAAATAAGATACCTTCTCCAGATCTGTTACATTTTCATCTCCTTCAGTTCTTTTTCTTTACCTTTGTGTTCAAATTCTAATCACTTACCGTGACCCTTTTTCACTATTCAGGCCTAGCTTGATGTCTCTCCAAGTCTACTTTCACATAATTGACCTGTAATAACCACTGCTGTCAACTTACCAACATCTGATGCTTTGTGAACCTTAATGATTTCTGCCAAGTCAAAGTTTCCAGCTATAATAGCCACCTGGAAGTGGGAAAAGAGAAAGCTACAGGAAATGGGAAGGAGCAACATGTAAAAACATTTCCGTCCTCACTTTTCCAAAAAATATTTTACACTTTCAGCACCTTGAAGCAGTAAAATCTGTATCTGTGTGGCAATGTTTCAGGCACTATTCAACAGCCACTATTATGTACAAGCAAATTATGTTTGATATGCATGAAAAAGTGTCAATTTTACGTGGACGTCTTCAACTAGAAAGGTTGGACCCCAACTCTCAACCTGTGTAGGTACTGTAGGAGCCATGAGGCTGTCTAAGTTTTTAATTGATATGAATGTATTCAAAGTAGCACCATTGAGTTGCTAATGTAGCTGTGACATGCTACGAGTGTAAAGAATGCTACACAGAGAAACATGCACATCCCATACCTGAAAAGCAGTCTGGCTGTTGTAGTTTTTTATCTCCTTATTGGCTCCTCGGAACAGGAGAACTCGTGCACAGCTCTCCTGAAGGACAACAGAGAGTTGTGTTTACCTATAACAGTAATATATATCACTCTACTTGATTTTATTGTATGCAGCAGCATACTCGTGCACAAACAACTTATGCAGCACCCGTGGGTGCTATTTTGCAGCTTCTAATTGGCCTCTCAATTAGATGTGGGCAGTTTAAGAAGTATAACCCATGTCTGATGAATGGCTTCAGATCTACTGCCTGTATGAGTAAAGATAGGTTTTTAAATGTCACATCAGACAAAGTGTACCTAAGCATCCATTTAACTCCCGGTCTGTTAACTAGTGCAGCTATTAATGGCCGTATCAGTAGCAGGCCCAAAAGAATGTGATATTTCCATATTATTTATCTATTTTCTGAATAGTCTGAATAGTGAAAAAGGAAGGCCAGGAAAAGTAGATGCCACACTGCCAAGGAGGCTAAATAAATTATTTCAAATTTGTTAGGAAAATTTTTTACACAATTTGGACATGGCTTTAGAGAGTCAAATATCAAGAGGAGTATAATCATTTGTGTGCTATGCAGCATGACAGTTGTTGCCAGAGGCGGCATTACAAGCAACCTCTTTGATCACTTCTAAAAGAAACTGACTTACAAAACTGTTTTAAAATGAGTCTGACAGAGGTGACAATGTAAAAAGAACAAGGATGTTTCTTGAGAAATGCCTGTGGCTAAAACATGAATTTGTGAATTTAGAAGCCCCTTCCATGAGGTGCTTCTAAAAAATACAAGCTAGACATGTTTCAATGTTAGTGTCTCAGTTTTTGGGTTTTTGACAACTAAGATGTTGGTGGATTAACATTATAACTGCTGCAATTTTTTGAATCTAAGCAAAAATGTGATCTAAACAATATTACAAAGACTTTAAAAATCAGTAGTCTAACAAATGTCTTTAGTGATGCAAACATTTTTCCCCAAGTACTGAAATTATACACACAAACACGCCACATTTCCATCACTTCAGATGACTTACAATATTCCCAAAGACATACACTATAGCAACCCTAACATAAGTGTTACTAGTCTAACTCAAGAACTAAGTTTTCACAATTTGCTGATTTAATTTATGGCTTCTGACTGCATGTCTGTGGGTGCTCCAGTTTCTTCCCACAGTCCAAAGACATGCAGTTAGCTGGGTTAATTGGTGATTCTTAATTGGCCATAGGTGTCTCTGTGTCAGCCCTCTGACAGACTGGTGACCTATCCAGGATGTACGCAACCTCTCCCCTTATGCCAGCTGGAATAGGTCCCAGCACCCCTCGCAACCCTGAATTGGATAAGTGGAAGAAAATGGAAGGATGGATGTCAAGACTTTTTATAACCAAAAGTCCAGCAGGTCCATATAGTGTGTAAATAGATTCATGTGTCCACAATGTGTGAAATACTTTCCACCTACATCGACACCACAACATAAAAACAGAACGGTGCAATAGTCTGGGACCACCTTTGGACAGTCATTTTGAGTCCAGTCGTTGTACCTGACCATTTTCAGAGAAATATTTTTGTTGTTATTGTTTGTTAAACTAATTAATCAAACCTATCAATCCTTTGAGAATGAAAGTGCACCAAAGCATGTCAAAAAGACTGAGATATGTCAAATCACAAAGAACAGGTCTCATGGAGTGATGAGTTCAAATTTCAGAGTTTTGGTTCAAATTGTTATCAGTAGGTTCGGAGGAGCTCAGGCGAGAAGTAGAACAGTGAGTATCTACAGCCATGACAATGATCCCAAAAACCGCGTGTCCAGCAAAAGCACATCTGGATGGAAAGCAAACAATGGCCTCCCCAGAGGCTGGACCTCAACATTATTAAAGCAGCATGGAGGTTATCTGGACAGAGAATGAAACAAAAGGCAACCAACATCCAAGGAAGAGCTTTGGAGTATCCTTCAATACGCCTGGTAAAAAGAAGAAAAAGTAAAAGCCATATTTTAGTAGATCGCAGTCATCCTTTGGGTACTAGTGCACAAAGTATTTTGGACTCAAATGTACTTGTACATAACCAATATTCAGCTAGCAAGTGTGGAAGCTCCCTTAATTATAGAGAACAAAAAATCGTGGCATGAGATTGTGCAGGTGGGCGGGTAAAGGCAATATTTTAAAAAGGCATTTAACACAATATAGAGCCTGTTTGCAAAGCATCTGATTAATTTGAATGAAAAACAATAAGGGTATAACAACATTGGCTTTATTTAGTATAATAAAAGGAACACATTTCAACAGTTACAAAACAGATTTCCTGATTCGTTCATAGCCACAGGTTTCGCTTTACTCTGTGTAGGACAAGTGTGACATACTGTGTGTAAATGAGTACATGAACCCTGGCACAAAAGCACAACTGTAGATTGACTGATAGGGTTAGGTGCCCATGTGTTGGCTGGCTGAGGGTCAATATGTAACACTAGCAGAATTAATAGGACTTGCCTTTCTCTGCAATTAGCACAATGACTGGTGAATCCTGTCACTACTGAGTCACACATCCAGGAACATGCATACTCGGATTAACTGAATATGTTGCTCAGTTAATCCGTCCGTGTGGTTTTATTCTTCGGGCTGAGTATGACACGTTCTTGCATGCACTGGAGCGCCCTCTTCTGGTAAAACATTCAGATTCTAATTTTGATGTGTGATGTTACTCAAAATGCCCTAACCTGAGCTGTTTATAAGGTAAAACAAAGAAATATGAAAAGTGCATGTAAGGATAGATGGTGAAGACACTAAGTTATGAATAAAAGATGATTTCTCTTTATGTTAACATCTACAACACAACTGGGTCTAAAATTGCGAAACACACACATATATATGCATGCCTACAGCTATTTTAGGAGTAAGTAATGCTAATTGCCCATACCTGAAGCAGCTGAATGCATCCACCCGCCCACACACACACACACACACACACACACACACACGCACGCGAATGCAAACACAGACATTTTTCAGTCGAAAGCATCATAATGGTCATTATTCATGGAGAGCTAAATGGGTATGGGTTTTCATTCAGGCAGACCTTCGAGTGCACATGAAAAATGTACAAGTATATGTCTTTCATCTCTTTGTGTGACAACAGTGAATAGTGGAGAATATATATGAAGGTTAGGGAGCAAAATAACAGAGAAAGATACAAAACACAATCAAGCGAATCACAATAACTATCATACAATCACTTCAACTCGTCCTTGACTATGTGAAGGTTGTTTGAAGTACCTGTGCCACAGTCTGCCTTTCTAGTCAGGATTAAACAAGGCCAGGCCTGTGGAAAGTGTTTCATAAAAATTCTCCAATCAGCCTCTGTTCCAAGCTAAGGAGACAGAAAGAGCTGGTAATGAGTCACACAGACCCCATCGGGTGGACCTGAACTTCAGCATTACTAATGCATATTAATGCAACTCTGGCATTTAACCTGCAAGTTAAGGAAACATGTTATACTGGTATTAACCCTGAGTAATTGCCTTGACTCAAACATGTCATAACCAAATATGAATACTGCAACACTTGAACTTTTTTTGTAATTTGTTGACACTGATTTTTTCAGAAATGTGCACACACACACACACACACACACACACACACACACACACACACACACACGCACACACACACACACACACACACACACACACACAGCTTAATTACAGTGTGGACTACATGAATTGCTCTTCTCTTTAAGGCTTCTTATAGGAATCCATTAAGGAAACTATTCCAGTCCTCATTGTGGTTTGCTAGATGTGATTACTTTAGCTTCATAAAAAGGCACACGGAAGCGAGTTAAGTCAAGTACTCTAACGATGCAGGCCAGTCGTGTGTAAAGAATGTGACAGATGGTTCCTCTCACAGACATGTTTATACATTTGAGGATTCCTTCTGTCCTTAAAACTGAAGCAGCAGATTTGGCACCCTCCATTGAAAAGCGAGCGTACTTTTACAGTAGTTTGTGATAAACATTGAAGGCACACAAAGTGAATGATGTTAAATGGAAACCTTTATATAACAGCTATGTTATTCTTCCTCTGTGCACAACAACACCATAATGCACAATATTGTAGCATAAAACTGAGTGATTCCTCCCTGCTAAGATTTCATTGGCCTGACTGGTTTGGGTAGTTTAGTTTGTGTCTTGCGCCACCTCGCTTTCATTTCACTCATCAGTGTTTCCTACAGTACTTTGTCTCATCTAAATCATTAAACCAACAACCTCCCAAGGATCTGAGCTTTGCCTTCATTCACTGCTGCTGCCAAGCTGGAAAATAGCCAGACAGACCCAAGCAATGGGGCCTTTGGAGCAGTGCTCAAGTGCATTTTACTGAGGATTACTGCATGTTAGTCAGCATCTCTCTTCCATTTTATCTATATGTCCTTTTTTGTGACACATGCCATATGGATCTATTGACTTGCAGACTAGTCGTTTCTCAGCTGATTATAGCAATACATTTCTTACTTTGATTTTACATAATCATTGATGTAAGCCTGCTTTTGGCCCTCTGGAACCTGTCTTCAATACACGTTTCCTGGTATTGATCAGCTCAATGTGGTGCTCATCTCCACTGTCAGGATATCAGCCATCCTCATCAGCAGGAGCACACAAGAGCTGGGAAAAGAGCCAATACCAAAATAAAAACCTAAAAACCTAGAAGTTGCACAAGTAACTATAAATTAAACTATTTACCCAATTCTCCAATTTCATTGTACAGCTGTATAATGACAATAAAGGCTATTCTATTCTGTTTTTGACTATGTTCCCTCTCTTCACAGGCAGACACACATGTGCTTCCGTCATATTTTAACAATATTTTCTTGAAGCCCAGCCATAATATCTAGTGGTGTAATTCTTCAAAACCATGGTTCAAATTTAAATGTCCTGCAACAACACATGAACGGCTACGATTTCTCCGCTTTTGGCATACTGCATATGTGGCCGGTCTCTAGCCAGATATTGTGTCCTTCCTGGCTACTGTATTCAAATATGGTGGGGGAACATTGTTTCCAAAAACTGGTTTGCGAGAATGAGTCAGCTTGTTTGTTATGAATGCTCAAAAACACAGGAAAAAAAAGGCAAACTGAATGAAGTTCCTTTGTCACCCTGTAACCCTGAACTGGATAAGTGGAAGAAAACGGATGGTTGGATTTACAGGTACTTTAAAAATGCAAATGTTATAGTACAACACCCCCCTTTTCTTTTCATGGCACGAGCCTCCTAATTCGTAGCTAAGCCTAAATCTTGAACCAAGCATTCACACTAAATTTTAATGATTTTTGCCATGGGAACTTCCTGCTCTAAAAAGGCAGATTGGGATAATGTGATTGTGTAAAAACAGGTCCATGTTCCCAATGCATCAGTAATAGATCACACACACACACATAAACACATACAACATACACGCTTCTGAGAAGTGAACATGAGCTACCTTAAGTCACATGCAACATCTATTAAGTATTTATGCTGTATTCACCAAACACACGCACGCACATATGCATGCATGGATGCACAAACACAGTCTCCTGATAATGTGGTGTTCAGTCTAGTTGAAGCAGGTCATTCATCATGACTGAAATTAGCTGAGCAGCACTAAGTTAAAACATGCCAACACGCACATACACATTTTTTTTTTTTTTACTTTTTCATTTGGGAGAGACAAAGTGAGAGGGGAAAGTGCTTATTTAATGTTCATCAACTCTAATTCCCAAAGAAGCATCACAAAAGCTTCTCCTCTTTGAGAAGCCGTCAACCTAAAAAGCAGATGGCTCTTCTACATCTACAAGGCTTTCTGAACTCTGGTATGTAATCCCTCACTATTCTAATGTACTTGCCATTCATTCACATTATAAAAGTATGTACTTTAATCATACAGCATTTATTATAGTATAATTACAGTATAATTTTATTTTAAGGTACAAACATTTAGGTTTTCTGGTAGATTGAACAGATATCAAGTCCACTACAGTCGTCATCTCACTCATAACTTTGGTACTAAAAACCCCGGCAGACATGGAAACCAATGTTATATTACCAACAAATCCTTGGATCAGAGCAAAGTGCATATGAATTTATTCTGTAAGTAAGTATTTTCTGTATCATGGATGTTTTCAATTATTTGAAACTGTTAGAAACAATTAATTTGAACCGTGTGACATTTATAACCACAGGAATGGATACATGTACACCATTCTCCTACCATAAATATTTAATGTGTGTCCTACATGCACCATTTACTGTCTGAGTAAGATTTGCTAACTAAATATAAGGCCCAGTCAGTCAGAGCAAATTCAATTCTAAACTAAATTCTATACACTCTCTAATGCACGGCATCAGGTACACCTGTTCAATTGCTTGCTCAGGCAAATATCTAATCAGCCTTAGCTAACTGGCAGCAACTCACTGTACTCAGGCCTGGTGACATGGCCAAGATGACCCGCTGAAGTTCAAACTTAGCATTAGAATGGGAAAAAAGGTGATATAAGTGACTTTCAAGGTGGCGTGGTTATAGATGGGTCTGAGTATTTCAGAAACTGCTGATCTACTGAAATTTTCTCACACAGCCCTCTCTAGGGTTTACAGAAAATGGTCCAAAAAAGAGAAAATATCCAATGAGCAGCAGTTCTTTGGGTGAACATGTCTTGTTGATGCTGGAGGTCAGAAGAGAATGGCCAGACTGGTTTCACCTGATAGGAAGGCAACAGTAACTCAAATAACCACTCGTTACATGTGCTTTGTTAAAATGCAGAAAATTGTTAATTGTTTGGTATTTCTGAGTAGGTCTGAAGCTGATTAAGTGATTTATGAAAAAAAGGTAAAAAATATATATATATTAATCTTACGATTTAGTGCGTGCACATTTTTGTCCAGAAGGTGAAAAATTTGTCCTGAGAGTATGAATGACATGTAAGAGTAAAAGACATTTAGATTTTACAATTAGCTGCAACACAGCCAAAATGATCAGCGAATGGGAAAAAAAAGTTGAAAAAAAATGTACAAAAATGTCCAAGGAGGGCATAAGGGTGAAGAAAGTTAACACACTCTCAGATGGGAAACTGGCTCTGGTGTGCCGTGTATAATGTAAATGCACCAAAAGGCCACATGTCCTCTATTTTTCACCCTGCTCCCCCGAATGTGACATTTTCTCTCCTGTGTTGGCACTAAACATTTGTACTGGATGTAAACTGTGTAACACACAGCCCTACAATGCAAATCAAATTCCATCTAATCTCCAAGAAAAAAAGTCCATCAATTTTGCTTTTCTTTTCCTGAAACAAGTCATACCTGGTTGTAGAGGGCACACACATGCAGAGCCGTATTTCCAGATGCATTTTGGGCACTCATGTCAGCTCCGTAGAACAGCAGGTGTTCCAAATGCTGCACGTGACCATAGCGGCATGCCTGAAAGGACAGAGATAACACATTTACACTAACAGTCAAAAAGAAGTAAACACAAAGAGTCCCTGAGAAAATAAATTAGTAGGGATAGCTGACTTAACAGTCATTTTTATAGAGAAATTAGATATGTTAAAGAATGACAAAGGGGCCAGCCCGGAAATTAATCAGGGATGTAATCAGTATTTGCTAATTAGCCAAATTAGTCAATTAGTCATCAGTACATTTTAGGGTTTGAAGATTCATCAAGAGCCAAAGTTGAATCATTACTGTATTTTTTTTAGTCTGACTTGTTAATTGGGGTGTTAATGACTGAAGCACAACAGAAATTTTTGTTTGACCATCAAATAGTCTGAAATAACGAGCAAATATATGACTTTTTTTTAAATCAAATAAGGTAACAGAGACTTTTACTGTTCCACACCCATTAAATGTGCTGTCACCCTGTTATGAGCCAACAAAAATGTGTTAATGACAGTCAAATCAATATAATATTAATATAACATTAATCTATTCTTTGCCACAATATACAATTCTATATTGGAATACTATACTCCAATGTCTTTCCATAGATTATCTAAATGGTTGAAAGCGACTGAATCTTCAGCCCATGCTTTTCCTTTGTAAAATCATTCTAACCTCTGCTGCTAAGAGTTTCTAAAAGAAAGGGAAATTTGTATCACCTGAATGTAATCTGTGAAGCTGTTCTGGCAAGAATAATGCCTTTCCCTACTTTTTCTGCTTCTTGTTCCACATAACTGGGAGCAATAAACTTTTCATCTAATCTCTATCTTTTCTTTCTCCCCTTTTCCCTCCAAATCCGTGGTTTGTCCGTGTTATTGACAAAGAAATGCACAACTCTCCCCAACAATTGTTCTCTCACTTCTGTATTGTGTCTCGCTAACAGTGTATGACAGTAGTGCGACTGTGCACAAATGATTCTGGGATTGTTGTTGGTTATCAGCCCTTCTGCAGTGTCTCCTAATGTGTACAATACATGCCCACGGAATTCTAATGCCGGGAAGGACGAGAGGAAGGGAGCGATGTGGAGGGAGAGTTGAAAGGAAAGAAATGGGGTAAGTGTGTGACTGAAAGACTCTTAGATTTACTCTCATCTCCCAATGGCATCAGTGGAAACATACATAAAGAACAAGTCATCACAAGAACATCATCTTCTTATCCTAAAACCTTTAAGAGGTTTATTTACAGACGTTGCTTTGACACCATGGGGGACACCCCCAGGACCTCAGGTGGGGTGTCATAAGAATCTATCCTGCAAATTGGGGCATGATGGAAAACGTTTGAGAACCACTGTACTATATGGATGTCTGTTTTGGGGTGTGTGGCCAGGGCCAAAAAAGCCCTGGATTAAAAAGTAAGTGCAGATTGTGTCAACATTTCACCAATATGGAAACTGAGTGAATGACAAATTGACTACTGTACGACAATGGCAATGTTTAATGGAGCATAACTTTTTCATATGTACAGATAGAGAAGAAATTCCTTTTGTGGTAGAAACTACAGACTCTAAGCTTTCAAACACGCCAAAGCATATGTCTGTAGCTTTTACCGATCTCGCACAGTCTCTACTCAAACACAGTGTGTCACACACGAGGCTAGAATTGCTCGAAAATCGCCCCTGTCTAATGGGTTAAATATCATGTAGATATCACTCCTTGCAGGAGTGTCCTTTCCAGTACAGCGAGCGTCCTTTAAGCTGACATGTTCAATAAAACTCTCCCCACAGTGGTTGGTTTAGTTCACAAATAACTGTTAAGTATCATTTAAGATTTTTTTTTCTAATTAATTTTCTTTATTGTCCTTGGAAACACAATTAACTTCAACTAATCCCTGAAATCAAAAACAAACTGAGATGTTTCATGTCGCTCATAAAAACTTCCAAGTAAGAATAACTGCAAGACCTTGAGATCAAACACACTGAGATGATGTTGTCTAAGTAACCACAGAAAGAAAGTAAAACAGACAGATGAAGGTGAAATTCATGACAATGTGTGTAATGAAAGGTTTGTGCAGGAGACAGGCAAAGACATACTGAGATGATGCCGACAGCCTTTCTTTAATGATCTGTGTTTCTCTTGCTACTAACTTCAAATTTATTATTATATTTACACTGGTAATATATACGACCTCCTCCTAATATAAAGCCACTCATGATAAACATTTGTAAAAACAAAGCAGGTTTGCTGACTATTGCAGACACTATCCTGGATTATGTTTGCACAGCAGAGCAAGGATGTATGTGTGTATCTGCATGTGTGTAAAATGCTAACAATAGGTTGTCTGCTCTAAGGTACATTGTATCACTACTTGGACTGCCAGGTACAAGCTGGGATTCAGCTAGTTAGTAGGCCTACTGTGCAATCTATGTACAATTATTAAATACTTTTGGGTTCTTAGTTAACAAGCATGACTAAAGGAATACAGGAGGAAAAAAACTGGTGAAATACTAAAAATATCCATAAATGACCCAATGTGTATTTACAACCACTTTAGGCTGGTAATAACTGAGACATAACTGCATATTTTCTAGAAAGGTAGGCAATAAGTACTTAAAAGCACTTCACTTCACCCATTAATTCACATCAACTGTTTTTCTCCATGGCCTATCTTGGCCAAAGGCCAAGTTTAATTATGTGCTTTCTATAAATTAAGATAACTTATTCTTATCCAGTTATTGTTCATGGCTATACCCCTTTATAAGGGGGTCCACAATCAGACTCACTAAGTCTTTCTACTTGTGTACTTTTTCAAGTGCTTTAGAAGAGGCATATCCATCATAAAAAAATCAGCACCATGGACAGTTTCAGGAAGCGGGAAGTAGTACTTACTGCACCATGTATTCTTGAATATGACACAAAGTCAGCAGGGTATGCATGTCCAAAATGAATTGTGTACATTACTTCAATATAACTGCTGTAATGACTGTCCCAAACAAATGCAAGGACAAACCTAATGAAAAACAATTCCCATAAGTCCTGACCTTCACTAGTGTATAATGTAGCTTGTGCTTTGTTATTTTCGGAAGCAATCTGCACCCAGAGATTTCTGTTGACACTTCTGCAAAATCTTTGCGCACTGGGAGACAAGTTTCATAAAACTCAGATTGCTCATCAACCCCCTCGGCAGCTTTCCCAGTGTGCCCTGCTGCACCCTATGGACTGAATTCCATTCGCACCCACTTCACATATTAGTCGGTGAGCTGTCCATAGGTGAGAAAAGATCCAGACACATGCTTTTGTTAAGTTATGTTTAAAAATCTGAGGTTTTCAAATATGCAACAAAATTTTTTTCAAAGCTTTAAAATGTAAATTAATTGAAATTACATTTTTCTTTGAACAAAAAAAAAAGTTTTCTTCCTGACCTGGTGCTTCCAACAAGCCCATTCATTCAAAAAGTGAGAAAATTTTTTGAGGAAATAGAAAATGTAAATTCAATGAAATCCTAAAGCTGGGCGAGTCCTCATACCCTGCACAAGCATTTATATTCAGCACACAGTTATCTCTGTGTGAATGTGTGTGTGTCCATGTCTGTACAGAACCGTTTCTGTATTGTCATGACACTTGTCCTGTCCCTAAGATTTCAAACAGATGGCTGAGGCTTAACACTCAGCTATTGGACTATGGCTAATTTGGTTTAGGGTAATCATGTGTTTCACCGTGTATTACCTGGTGTATCTCCTGCCAGCCATTCTCGTCCACACAGCCCACTTGTGCATGATCATGTAGCAGCAGCTCACAGCAGTAGGGATCTCCTCCTACCATCGAACTGTGGTAGAGAGGAGTCAGCCCCCTGCTGTCTTTATAGTCAGGAGATGCACCCAAGTCCAACAGCGTCTGGTGGGATGAGAGGCAAATTTAGGGTCTTCAGTGGTCAGTCTAAAACTTACCCTCAAGAAAGTTCATCTCTGAACTCTACTAGTTCCTTCCTCTCAGGTAAATAAAAGATATTTTAAATGTATCTTCTGTTATTATTATTATGCTAAGAATATCAATATAATTCATTTACCCACAGCTTTCAAGACTATCGGTTCTGGTGTTCATTTTTAAACAAATAAATAAAGCTAAATAAATTGCCTGACCTGTCACTATCCCATTGATTGAAAGCATAGACTTTCTATTTTCTTTTGTAAAACCTATCCTCTGTAATCTGTATGGACAAGGCTTTGAATCGTGACTAGTATGAATATCATTTGGTTTGCTTCCTGCTGCCTGCTGAAAAACATTACTAAACTTAGGCCCAATGCGTCCATTAGCTGACATGGAAATTATTATAAATGCATTCATTTCCTCCTTTTCCTCCTTATTCATTTTCCTTACTATTCTACAGTTCTGTCATCCTGAAGGTCTCATTTAACTCCGTCCAACCATTTTCTTAACTGCTTCATCCAGTTTGGTGTCATGAGAGGGATGAAGCCCATTCCAGCTGCTGGGTGAGGGTGAGACGTGGGCAAGTTACCAGTTCTTTTTGCTGTTTAACATTAAAATGAGCCTCGCATGGTAAGATACCTGCTAATGTTTACGAGCTAATGCAGGCTTATCATACCAGGAGAAGGTTGAGGTACTCGAACCAGGAGTTGTTGAGGGTTCCTCAGTCCATGCTCAGGACAAAAACTGGCAATGCTTTCCAGGCTGTAGCTCCTGAAATGTGTAATTCTCTCCTATCGGCTCTTTACGCTCTTTTGATACCATAGCTGTGCATGGTATCAAAAATGAAAATGACTCATTTCAGTTTCAACAGTTCAGACTCAATAGGAAATATGACTCACATAACCCCTCTCATTTGGGTTACAAGCCTCCTCAAACCAGATATGTGCAAGGCCATTCAGTGGTTATGTCAGCCCATTCAAAGCGGGTACATTCAATCTCACACATTTAGTAAGTGGCCTCTGTGCTCAGTAGCTCAAGCACCTGCTGCCAGACATTACCTGCCTGTAAACCCTCCTTTTCTAGAGGGGAAGTTTGCATAAAGGCAGTTGGTCTTCAAAAGGTAGGAACCAGCAGCATATTTATGTGAACTGTACTCACTATGAGCGCTGTATGGTTCTTGCTGCGCACGGCCTTGTGCAGAGCAGTGATGCCGTCTTTTGTTCTGAAGTCCAGATGTGCCCCGCCACTTTTCAGCACCTTGATGAGCTCTGCACAGCCCTCCAGCTGAGCTGCTAGTGTTAGAGGACATTCTGTAAGCACAAGGAAGCAAAAAATGTTATTTCCGCTGACGTTCTTCTCTCGAAACATCTTCCATTTGAATTGTTACATTTTATGACAAAATTATCTGTGGGTATACGGCTCTACATTTGGATAACTGCCTCGGCCGTTGAGATTGTCACCCTCCTGTCTGCTTCCAGTTGCTGTTAAATCAGCCTATTCTCATGCTCACCTCACTTCGCAGCTCATCTGCTACACTACAGGTCACCCAGCATTGAAATCTCCTTTATGGCTGGTCAAACATTTGCATATACATGAGGAGATTAGCAAAGAGAATAATCCAGCTTTACCCGGCATGCACAAGGCTTATTTCAGAAATCCATACATGGTCATTTGAGATGAAGACAGAAGGAGAGAAAAGACAAATCAAAGATGAAAAAAAAACAAACAATAGTCAACAATACATCAACTCAAGTACGGGAGGGATACAAATCCTAGCAAAGTCTTACTTACCTCCTGTGTCTGGATCATGGAAGTTAGGGTCCAGGCCTTTTTCCAAGAACCTTGAGACCTTTTCAGTGTTCCTCTGCTGCACATACTCCATGAATTTCTTCAGGTTTGCCTAATGGAGGGAGACAAGGGAACAGGGAGAAGGGGAAGAGGAGGAAAGAACAGATGTGATTGGATGATGTCAGACTCCTGTGGAAGGGGATGTTTAATAATGCAGTCCAGAGATGAAAGCTGAAGTCATTGCTCTCTCCATCTGTGTTTGAAGGTTTTATTTCTGTTCTGTCATGGCAAGCAAATGGACCATGTTCAGAAGATATGGTATATAAGCTATTAT